>CM053028.1:316184472-316255174 GCA_028564925.1 Lithobates sylvaticus | reverse complement strand
GCACACTAGCGCGCACAGGCACGCGCCCGCGAGCGCCAGCGCGCACCGGCGCACCCCAGGGGGCCCTGCACCATGTCCGCTCAGAGGCTCTTCCTGACAGCTCCCATAGGGAAACAGATTTTCACACGTCATGCGACATGAGCTCCAAATGTCGAAACGTTTGTTGTACCAGTGTGAACCTGGTCTTATCCACACTGCAAAGCAGCCCAGAGCTGCGTTGCAGTGACCTGAGATAAAATGCAAACATGCTGAATTTTATCACAGTGTTCCGTGCTGGATTGCAAGTCACTGTACAGCAGAGAAGTGCACCATGCTGCTGTACAGCAAATATCACTGTTGAGCACAAATAACGTTTGGTCGAAAAGATATAATAAAAATAAAACATTTCTAAAATTAGATTTTTAGATATCTATAGACATTAGATTAAGATTAAAAAAAAAAAGAGAAGTAGTTCTTTAACCACATCAGCCCTGGATGATTTTACCCCCTTCCTAACCAAAGCACTTTTTGCGATTCGGGACTGCGTCGCTTGAAATGGCCAATTGCGCAGTCGTGCAATGTTGCACCCAAACAAACGCAAGCATCGAGTCTGCTCCCATTTGCCCACCGCTACCATTGTGCCAACGTATTTCGGCGTGCAGTGGTCGGCATGTGGTTAACACAAGGCTCAAACAATACAGTGATAAAGGGGCATAAAAAAGGTGGTATGCTGACTGCTACCTACTACCTATAAGTATTATCACTTTCTTTATAAAAATACATTAATTAGACAGTCAGTCCCATAAATAAACCTGAATACAAACTGAGTGTAGGTGAAACTATGGGCCAATTTTATTAAAGGTATGTAGGCTGTTTGCTTTGCAAGTGCAGTTACTCCACAGCTTAGTAAATAAGATAAAGCTTCACTTTAAAAAGAAACACCCACTCACATGCAAGGAGAATAATAAAAAATATAAATAAAAAATAAAAAAATAAAAATAGGGAAAAAAAAAAAAACTTGCATTTTTACTTGCACATGATGAGTGGATGATGAAAGTCAGCAGAGCTTCCCCTCATTCACTACACTCTGGAGCAACTACACTTGCAAAGCACTTTTAGTAAATCCACCCCAATATGTTGTCCATATAACCAATGAACATCTTTTTCAGTTAAGGAATGGTACAGTGGGAAAACATTTTTTAGCAAAAATGTCTTTAGCTATAAAAAAAAAAAAAAAAAAAAAAAAAAAAAAAAAAAAAAAAAAGGTAGACCAAAGGTAATTCTTATGCTTGAAATGTCATCCATTACATTATTTTCTCTTTTACTCCAACAATGAAATTAGCATGAGCCCCACGGGGAAGGTTAGGTGGGCACCACACAGTCCTTACATCCTAATGTGAGCCAGAACACTGATTAAATATGCATTCTGCCTTCCTCTGAACGCTACCAGTTTGCAGACAATTAAATTACCATTTAGCCCCATAGAAAAGTAAATCATAGTGAAGTAAATCTTACATTTGCAGGCGCATCCCATTGACAACAGAACAACTTTGAAAAGATCAAACAACCTCAAAGGAACAGAACTGTTGATTAGGTCTGCTGCACAATAGATCTCAGGAAACTAAAGTAATTAAAAATTTCAAGATAAGACCTGAAATCCTAATAATGGAAAGCTTAATGTAAAACTATCATTTGTCATTTAAGGGTACGTGCGGACTATAATTAACTGTATCCCACAAGAGAAATTATGCTCTTCTAACTTCACACATGAAATTACATTCACTTTATAAAATGATGGCAATATCAGCACTGGAAGAGGTAATAGACTACAAGTACAATACTCCCTGTTAGAGAAAACATCTCGACAATTATGAGAGCGGCATCAGGGGACTTGAGCACATTGGTCAAATGTTGTTCAAGTTCAATGAGTGGGACAATTTAGGTGTATAAGTGGCAGTTTTGATAAGCAATCAGATGTCTAACACAACAGACACTTTTACATAACAGTGGGGTCAGAATATTAGGAGACCAGTGAAATCACCCATGGGGATTACAAATAAAGCAATCACAAGATCCTGACCCATACCTCCAAGCAGTTAGAGAAAGCACATAATCAGAATTTTAAAAGAATGCAGCCTGCGCAAACTGGTTTTGTTGAACTTCAAAGCAATAATCGCAAATCTGGTCATTGTACAACGAATATAAATATTAGCAGCTTAGCGATTTTACAGTCTTTTTTTTTTATCCATCAGGCCTCAACAGCAATAAAAATCTGACAGTATTTCTAACGCCTCACCACACTAGGGAGAAAAAAAATAATAAAAAAGGTTTGGCTTTAGCTACAATACACTTTAGGCAGATGCATGCAAAGTAATGGGCAGAAAGCATTTCTGGTGAAAATAACACTTCACTGGACATTTGTCCCTTTCTTCCTGTTAGAATGGCACCATCTTTGGTTTTGGCATCAGTCATGGTCAGCATTTAATATCTAGGCATAGAAGCTTGTTTAACCAGAGATGATGGTAAAGTCCTGTGCTTGACCAATAAGATTTTTGTCCTTAGCTACATGCATACAATCACTGATTAGCCCCCAGCTGCCATCTACTCCTTTGTGAGCTGCCGCAACATTACAATAGGGAAATGCTTATTTCTGGCTATAGACCAATTTCATAAGTCTCATGGTATGGCTGGAGCTCAAAAACCTGCTTCTTTCACAATGAATTGGCACATTTATTTTTTTTTAAATATATTGTTGCATATTGTGACAGGTTAGAAGGGTATTAATTACCGAAAAGTCCGCTCTAATAAAATTAGCCACAGCTGTAAATACATTCTTGCCCTAAATACATTTTTTTATATAGTTAAAAAAACAAAAACAAACACACACCACACATTTATTACTTATATATTCATTCTTTACAAACATACAGAGTAACCATATGTACTTTGAGACATTCTTTTGAACTTTTTCCACATTTTCATTTAATACTTTAGCTTGCACAGCAGCTGTTTAATGGCTTTTAAGCCATTCCAGTAGTGACTTATTCTGTGATTAAAGAATGTGCTACAACGTTTTATATTCCTTATATGTGCATGCTGTACCCTGTAGAAGAAAAACACTGAATTGAAAAAAGGATACTGGTCCGTTTGAGGTCTTCTAAAGTTTTCAGGAAGATTAGCTTCATAGAACACTCTTGCTCTCGTGTTTCCCATGTCCTGCATACACTATTAAGAAAAAATAAATAAAATAAATTGAAGTGAACGTTACACAGCTTAAAATACATGCAAATATTAACTTTTATTGTAAAATCTTAACCCCTACAACTCTAAGCTTTTCTATTGGTCATTGAGGCCACCCATTACAATAAAATTACCTTTAAGATGGCTTTGGAGATGATGGGAACCATTCTTAGGTTTAAAACTAACTAAAAAGGAATCATAGAAGAACAGCCCCCAATACACAAAAAGCTGATCTTTTGGTTATAGAGAAACCATAGCCATTACTTTCCCGATGCTTGGGAGTCTTGTGACCTATAATTGTGACCTATAATTACCGGTATTAATTTTCATCTTATAGCTACTTTTCAGTGCTTAAAAAGAGACTGAATATATCCATGAGCAGAGAGCTGGTGACTGGCAGCCACGGGCTCTCTGCTCTGCGCACACGCTCACCGGAGTGCTGGGCTGTGGCGTCGGCGGGAGCAGCTGCCTCAAGCTCTCAGCAGCTCGCTGTGAGGCTGAGCCGGGTGTTGGTCCAGGCATGTGAACAGATCCAGACTCCATTGTCAGAATCTTGCCCGAGCCTGGACCGGCTCTGGGACTTGAGTCCACCGTCTGCTGAAAACAGGTCACAGGAGTGCAGAACAAACTCAGGCTTTAGCTGCACTTCTTTAATTTTATTTACAGTATTATGTTGCCTTTGCAACAGAAGGATACCACTGAAAAAACAAGGGACTGAGACATTCAACAGGGGTTTATTTGTAATAGTTGTACCACTAAATCTATTTTAGAGTAAAGTACAGGACAGGACCTTAAAGCTTTATTATTCATTCAGTTTTATCAAACTACTTACTTTAATTTTATTTACAGTATTTTTTTTTTTTGTTTCATAAATTTTTATTATAAGAATATGAAAACACAATACAATGCAATACTGGTAGAAAAACGTAAGCATATTACATGGTATAACAGTTGTAAATAGGTCGCAGCCTTGTTCAAAACATTTTAACAATATTCTATCATCACTTAACAAGACAGAGAGACAGAAGCATATATTAATCCATATAGAAATCGGTCTAACGTGTTCTTTTATGTTTTTCGATGTGGGCGAGCCACATTTCAAGTAAAGGTGGGGGCGGGGTGAGGGAGGAGGGAGGGAAGGAGGTTGAGGGAGGAGAGGTAAGAGAAAAAAAAAAATAAAAAAAAAATAAAAAAATTAAAAAAAAAAGGAGGAAAGAAAAAGAATTGAGACAAACTAATTGCATTTTTTGCCCAAATTTTACTATCTAGTATATGAGAAATGTTCTCAGTCGAGAGTAGCTTTGTACTCTTGGGAGCTTTTAAATTCTATCCAGTTGTACCATACAGATGTGAAGTTGGCTATTTTCTCATGGGAGATACTTATAAGTTCTTCTATTTTTTCAATATTGTTTATTCGCCTGAACCATTCTTTTTTTGAAGGGACTGTATTCGTGCGCCAGTGGCAGGGAATGCAGTGCCTTGCTGCGTTTATCATTATCATGGATAGCGATTTCAAATATCGTTTCTTTGGGATAGAGTTGTAGTGTAGCAAGTATTGAGCAGGAGTGTACCTCAGATCCTCTGAGGTGATGGATAGCACGTTTTCGTGTACTATTTTCCAGAAGCTTTGAATTGCAGGGCAGGACCACCAAATGTGTATCATCGAGCCCTCCCCATCTTTGCATCTCCAACATCTGTCAGATATCTGGGGGTAGAATTTGTGTAGAAGAGTAGGGGTTCTGTACCACCTTGTGATTATTTTGAAGCCACACTCTTGAGTGGCTACGTTTAGCGACCCTTTGTGTGCATACGTGTATATTGTTTCCCATTCCTCTTCAGAAATGTTTGTTTCCAAGTCTTTTTCCCACGCCTGACACGACACACTGGAGAACTCTGTATTGTCCCCAAACAAAGAGTAGTAGAGGGAGGATATAATGTGTCTTTGAGGGGATTTTTTTTGTGCATAGGGTTTCAAGTGTTGTAAGTGGTCTTATCCAGTATTGGGCAGTCTCATTTTTTGTCAGGAAATGTCTGATTTGCATGTAGTTCCATTGTGGTAATATGCATGGGTCTATTATCTTGTTTATTTCATCTCTGGACATAAGATTACCTTTTTTGAAGAAGTGCTGAACTTGTATGTCTTTCTGAGGCCAGGTGTTAGTCAGGAAAGTATGTTCCTGACCCGGAGGGAAATCAGGATTGCCTCTGAGAGGTGTGAGAGAACTAAGCCAGGGAAGGGGGATACTCTGTTTAAAGGTATTTTGGAAAACTTCTAAGGTGGGACCTATGAGGGGATGTGTTTTTATAATTTTAGAGTGGTGTTTTGGGTTAATCCACGGTAGTGTTTTAATCTGTTCGGAGAATTGAAGTTGTTCTAGGGATACCCAGTCTTTAACTGTCTGGTGAATATTCCAGTCGACTATTCTTGCTAGGAGAGCCGCTTGATGGTATTTTTTTAAGTCAGGTAGTGCTATCCCCCCTTTGTTTTTGGGAAGGTTCAATTTGGAAAATTTGACTCTGGGTGGTTTACCTCTCCAAATGAATCTCGAGCATGCTTTGCGGAAGGATGCAAAGAATGCTGGTGGTAGTCGAATAGGGATAGTTTGCATAATGTATAGAAATCTGGGTAGTATTGTCATCTTGATTAGGGACGCTCTACCGAACCAGGACACATTGAGGGCATTCCATCTTTTTAGATCATCATGTGTTTCCTTCAGGACAGGTTGGAAGTTAGTTTGAAAGAGCTCATTTAAATTTGTAGGGATCTCTATTCCTAAGTATGTTATTTTTTGTTTAGCCCATGTGAAGGGAAAGTTTTGCTTGCATAGTTCTACAGAACTATTGGGTAGAGTGATGTTGAGGGCATTGGATTTTGCATGGTTGATCTTCAGGTTAGAGAGCAATTGGAAGTGTTCTAGGTCTTTAATAACATTTGGCAAGGAGATATGGGGTTCTGAGAGAAAGAGGAGCATATCGTCCGCAAAGGCTGCGACTTTATAGGTTTTGTTTTGAATTTCTATTCCCTTAATGTCTGGGTTAGATCTAATTTTGTTTAGTAAGGGTTCCAATGTGAGTACAAATAGTAAAGGAGAAAGGGGACAACCTTGTCTAGTACCGTTACGAAGGTTGAAGGCGTTCGACAGGTGGCCGTTGACCCGGACTCTAGCTGTTGGGTTGGAGTATAAAGCTCTGATGTAAGATCTCATTTGTGATAGAATGCCTATATGTTTTAGTACCTCGTCCATATAGTCCCAGGCCACTCTGTCGAACGCCTTCTCGGCATCCAAGGATAGAAAGAACCCTGTTTTTTTTTTTGGATGTTAGCCAATGGTTTATGTTCAATGCTTTGATTGTATTGTCTCGCCCCTCTCTGCCTGGGATAAAACCCACTTGGTCCAGTGAAATTAGGGAGGTGAGTAATGGTAAAAGTCTATTGGCTAGTATTTTGGCGTATATCTTTACGTCGACATTTATTAAAGATATGGGTCTATAATTTGTGACCTGGGATGGGTCCTTGCCTTCTTTGGGTATCACAGTTATGTGCGCTTCAAGGAGTTGTCTTGGGGGGTTTTGTTCTGAATGTAGTGATTGATAGGTTTTCAGAAATCTCGGTTTCAGTATATCAGTAAATGATTTGTAATATTGTAATGGTAGTCCGTCTGGGCCTGGGGCTTTACCTAGTTTCATATCTTTCAGTGCTTTATCGAACTCTGGGCCAGAAATAGGCGCTTCAAGTTCTAAGGCTGTGTTCTCTGCTATATGGAGTGGGCTGTACTTCTCAAGAAATTTTTGGATGAGGTTTTCCCTCTTGGCTGAATTAAGGGGGCATTTGGGGTTAGATGGGATATTGTACAAGGTTTGGTAGTATAATTCGAACTGTTTGGTAATCTCTTCATTTGAGGAATAGGCTGTACCTTGACTATCTCTTATAGTATGTATTGTTGAGGCGGCTTTCTTGCTCTGTACTGCTCTCGCTAGAAGTCTCCCGCTTTTGTTACCTTGTTCGTAATAGATCTTGTGTCGTAAAATGTATTGCCGTTTGGTTTTCATGTCTAGTTCCTCTGATAGTCGTGTCCTTGCTCTAGTCAGTTCCTCAAGTGTCGAGATTGCCAAGGTTCTTTTGTGTGTTGTCTCTAAGTTGTGGATTTGGTCCAGTAGAAGTTTTATATTGGATTGATGATCTTTTTTGATTTTGGCCAATTTTTTGATGAATTCTCCTCTAATAACGCACTTGTGTGCTTCCCACTGTGTAAGGAAAGTGGTCTCGTCATTTTCGTTCTGTGCAAAGTAATCTTTTAAAGTATTTTTGAAGTGCAGTACGTCAATGGGGTCTTTCAGGACTGTGGTGTTGAGCCTCCAAGTCTTAGTAAAAGTATTTTTTTTCTGGGAAAGTTAGTGTCATGGTGATCGGGTGATGATCGGATATAGTCATGTTTTCAATAGTGGTGTTTACTAGAAGTTTAAGGTCTGGTTGGGAAAGAAAGAAATAATCAATTCTGGAATATTTTTGATGTAATGATGAATAATATGTGTAGTCTTTAGTTTGCGGGTTAAGAGTTCTCCAGGTGTCGTGCAGCATAAGTTCTTTTAACTGGATTTTTATTTGTTTCAGTGCTCTATAGGGAAGGCTCGATGTACCACTCGATGTGTCAATGAGGGGATTCAAGGGTGTGTTGAAGTCCCCTCCTAAAATTAGGATACCAGATGAAAAGGTTGTCAGGAGTTCTTTTATTTTGCGAAAAAAAGCGACCTGCTTGGAATTGGGGGTGTATATATTTGCTATCGTGATAGGGTGGGGGCCTAATTTTCCTTTTAAGAAAAGGTATCTACCCCCTGGATCTATCAATTTGTCATGAATCTGAATGTGTGTCTGTTTCGAGATTAGTATTGAGACCCCTTTAGTTTTCCCTTCTGGATTGGTGGCGTGAAACGCTGTTGGAAATCTTTTATCCTGCAGTTTTGGAGTTTTTCCTGTTTTAAAGTGTGTTTCCTGAACGCATACGATATTTGCCTTCTGTTTATGGAATTCGTTGAGAAATTTAGTTCTCTTTTCAGGGATGTTAAGCCCTTTTGCATTTACTGAGAGCAATTTTAGCGAGGTCCGATGAGTTTGTTGTTTGTATGAAGACATCTTGATTTTAGTCCGTTAAATCTAGGAGCGGACTGTCTCAGAGATGTTGATTTTAGGTTTTGGTATATGGAGCGATAGTACAAATGCACTATCGGAAAATATGTTTAGTAACTAGGCAAATATCGTATACCTTCGGATGATGAGAAAGGAAAAAAAAAAATAAATAAATAAATAAAATAAAATAAAGATAGAATAAAAAAAAAAAAAAAAAAAATATAAAAATAAAATTAAAAAAAAAAAAAAAAAAAAAAAATAAATAAATAAACTAAATAAATAAATAGATAGATAAATGAGACCGATAAAATAAATAAGTATGAAACTTATAAAATTAAAGGGGAAGGGGAGGAGGGGTGGAGGAGGATAGGGGGGAGAGGTGAGGGAGTTGTCCGGAGATAGGCTAGAACCAGCTGGTCTATCCTATTTTAAAGGTCCGGTATGGTCAAAGAGCAAGAAGATTGCCCTTTGTGTGGGAACGGGGTCTAAGTAGAACCGGATGAAATTTCAGTGGATTCGGTAAAGTGTTGTTAGTTACTTTCTAGTAGGCACTTCGGAGCAGCTAGCCTAAGGTAATTTTTGATGTATCGGGTAAAGAAGAGTTATACTATCCGTGTGAACGGATATGCGGGGATAAATGGAGGAACCATTATCATGCATTGTTTTTTTTTTTTTTTTTTTTTTTTTTATGGGAGGTTGGGGAGAGCTGGAATTCTATATATGCATATCTGATGTAGTGTTTCTTTGTTGGTTTGTAATAAAAAGTGCCCATAATGAATTAGGATTTTTTTTTTTTTTATTTAACGAATTTTGGGTTATTTTGTAATTTTCCTTGTAATTTTGTGTTTTGGCCACAAGATGGAGGTGTTGTATCATAAAGTACCCCTTTCTTATCTGTTAATAAACTATAACCCAGAATGTATGGGACAGAAAGGTGTTAAATAGACCTTAACTGAGTCATATTATATCTGTCTAAACTCATATTGATCACTTACATAAACTTAAATATGTACAATTTTCCCAGTAAAACCTTTTACATTTAAGGTTAGATTAAATGATAAGGCAGCATGGCGGTCATCTTGTGTTGCGTTCTCCATCTTGTCATTGCCCCGCTTGCTTAGTGCAAAAAGGAGAAAAACAAAAGGAAAAATGAGAGCGATATTGCCAATAAAGGTGATTTGCAAATGTATCGCCTCCTGTTGCGGACTGCACTATTGGATAAGTGGGTAAATGAGATGGGTTTTATGGATTATGTTGTAAGTTTGGTATTGTGTTCACATGTATCCGCCATATTGCCTCACCACCACATACATTGGATAAAAGCATAGCATGAAAGGTATATTTCTGTCAAGTAGCATTTACCATCCCATTTTTAGTTTTATTTTTTTTTTTTCCTCTACCTCCCCCCATGTTCTATTCTTTTAGTTGTTCAACAAGTAACATAACCATAACCTTCAAAACAAACGGCCATGCCCTGCGTCTAGACTGTGGAGTGTATGTATCAGGCAGGCATACCCATAAAGCAAGCAAAAAAGCCTGGGAAAAAAAAAATGTAACAGTGGAAGGTAGTTGTTCAGCATCTGGTGTGGATGGTTAGAGTTCTAGTCATCTATCCGCATGTCATGTGTCTTGTCTTTTCTCCTTATTCTTTATTCTCTCTCCTCTTCGCCTCCCCCTCCTTTTCTTTTTGGTTTCCCTTTAATTACCGCGTATCTGACATTCTGCTGTGGCTTACATAGTACGGGGGTAAGTTGAGTTATGCATATCATCTTGACCCTGTATTGCATGGCAATTCTGGGGTTTTAAATCTTAGTTAGAAGAAGGAGTTCCAGAATTTACCTCTCCTGAGTGTGTGAGGGGGTTGGTGCAATCATGTTACTCACGTACAGTCACATCTCGATCAGGCGTAGCGGTCTTACTCTCGTGTTGTTGAGATCACTGTTTCCCTTTTCTTCACTGAGGTTGTATATCTTTTTCCTGTGGAGGTAAAGGGAAAAGAAAAGAGAAAAAAGCAAAAGCGGAGCAAAAAAAAAAAAAAAAAAAAAAGCCATCAATCTGGGGGGTGGTAAATGTAGATCAATGGTTTGAAAATTAGGGTTTTCAGCTTGCTAGTTGAGAATCGGGTGTGATCGTAGCAGTCATGTAAGTCAGATGACCCACAGTGCCAGGGTGATAGGAGTATTGAGTCTTCGGTAGATATATTGATTTTAGACGTCCATCTGGTCAATGTGTTCCATGCGGTCTCTGCGTCTTGGTGGTGAAAATCCAGGGCTTCCTTGGTTTATATTTCTCCTGCTGTGCTGGGCCGATGGCGATCGTCGTCGGCGATCTGTTCCTTTGGGCTCTGGGAGTGTAGTTATTGGTAACTTCGATCCATGTTTCATTCAGCATGTAGGAGTTGTACCAATCAGGGACCTCAATTGCTGGAATATTCAGGGTTTCAAAAAACGATCGTAGATCCTCTGGTGTGCGTAGTAATGCTGTTTGACCTCTCCATGTTGCTGAGAGACAAAATGGGAACTTCCATCTATAGGGTATACCTCTGGTTCGCAGTTGTTCTGTAATTGGGCGTAACGCTCTGCGTTGCTGTAGTGTGATGTTTGATAGGTCTTGGAACAATTTTACCTCGTTCCCATTAAAGAGCACTCTAGCTTTCTCTCTTGCTTTTTTTAGAATGGCTTCTTTGAGAGGGAAATTTACCAAGCAACAGATAATGTCTCTGGGTGGATCCGTGTCTCTTCCTCTCGGTCTGAGTGCACGATGGATTCTTTCAAAGTCTATGGGGGAGTCAGGTGGTCTTTCAAGCAGGTCATTAAATATTGCTGCCACTGTTTGTTCTAGTGGGTGTTGGTCTGCTATTTCTGGGACCCCCCTGACCCTGATATTATGGCGTCTTCCGCGGTTATCGAGGTCCTCTAAATGGCGCTGTATTTCAATGATATGTGAAAGGTGCATATCTGAGGTTTTCTGTACCTGTCTTATGGCATCTGATTGGTGTGTTGAAGTCTGCTCCACTGCTCCCAGTCTTGCAGCTACTCCTTGTATGTCAGCCTTGAGATCTGTGATGGCTGCTGACAGGGTTGCCTTGATGTCCAGGGCCACTGCTTGCAGGTCTGAGAGGCATAGTGTCTGTGGGGTCTGTTGGGGGTTCTTTTCTGGGTATGGGGTACTATTTGGGCCTATCGCGCCGTCCGGCGCGCCGCTGGAGCCGCCGAGCGGGCCGCATGGTTTAGGCGAGGCCGCGGCTTTTGGGCCTTCACCCATCGATGTCCGGAACATCGCCGGAATGTTATTAAATTGTGCCTGGTTTACCTCTTGTGAGTCCCGGGGTGCTGGGGAGCATTTATCTCCTTTCCCCATCGCAGGATTAGGTGGATTGAGGCCCGATTGCGCTTTTAGCTGCTCCTGTGTGCCTGAGCTCAGGGTTTAAGCGTCCATCACGGTCCGGAGTTAGGCCACGCCCCTATTTACAGTATTATGTTGCCTTTGCAACAGAAGGATACCACTGAAAAAAACAAGGGACTGAGACATTCAACAGGGGTTTATTTGTAATAGTTGTACCACTAAATCTATTTTAGAGTAAAGTACAGGACAGGACCTTAAAGCTTTATTATTCATTCAGTTTTATCAAACTACTTACAGGTTATTGGACACTGACAAAAAGAGATAGTTGCAGGGACATACCCCTCCTATACAACTCCTCTCACTCAACTAGCCTTAGTTTTGTACCAAGCAATAAGGAGGTAAAAGGTAACAGATTTTACTGGCAAGTCAAAAAATACAATTTGTGTAGTCATACATTAGGAGACACAGGATCTTAGGCCATTACCACTGGAGTGTTCAAAAGCAGTACAACTTAGGGGTGGGCCACACAGTAATCAACGATTAGCAGCTTGTAGCCCCTTAAAGTAGAACTATAGGTAAAACTTTGGATAGAGTGAGGGAGGTTTAGGTTTATTTTTGCCCTCTTTATCCCATTAAGGAGATTTACCTTCACTTCCTGTCCCACAGCCAAAAACGCAAATGAGGAAATCCCTGAAAATTAAGGTAATCTCTTGGGGACCCCAGGTAACCAGAACTAGTGTACCCTCTGGAAAATGTCCCCTCTATTATTTTTATGGGTACAACCCAAAATGTGGGATTTCCTTTTACTTTCACTGATAATGGTAAACAGGACAAATAGAGAGGGTGAATTTCCCTAATGGGGAAACAAACCATAATAAAAACTGATAGGTGTTCTAATCCATCTCTTAACCGCTTGCCGACCGCCGCATGTACATATACGTCGGCAGAATGGCACGGCTGTGCAAATGGGCGTACCTGTGCAACCTTGTCAAACACTAAGAAGGGCTTACAGGATAAGGTTGCCAACTCAGAGAGAGGCCACCTTCCAAATTATGTCAAAACACGGAAATAGGTCCAAAAAGGCAGCTTTTGGGGCACAGGACGACAAGATTAAATTCATCAGCATACAGGGGGAGATAGGTGTGCAACGCCCTGAACAAAGGCCTTAAAGTGATTGTAAAGTATTTTTTCTATAAAAAATAAACATGTTATACTTACCTCCTCTGTGCAGTGTATTTGCACAGAACAGCCCCAATCCTCCTCTTCTCAGGTCCTTCTTCTGTGCTCCTGGCCCCTCCCTCCTGTTGAGTGCACCAACAGCAAGCAGCTTGCTATGGGAGCACCCGAGCTGCAGCCCATTGTGTCCCCATTCAAACATAAAGCTGCAGATGGGCCCCGTCACTTCACTCTCGTGATTGGCTAACTGACTTTGATTGACAGCAGCGGGAGCCAATGGTGCCACTGCTGTGTCTCAGACAATCAGGAGAGAGAGAGAGAGACGGCCAAGACACTAGTGGACATCACTGGACAGAGATGGGGCTCTGCTAAGTTTTAGGGGGGGGGGGAGCTGCTGCACAAAGAAAACTTTATCTTAATGCATAGAATGCATTGAGAAAAAAAAAAAAACTTCTGACTTTACAACCTCTAACTAGAGACTGAGAGGCAAGAGTCTTTAAAACAAAATGGACAAGGCTAAGCTAGCATGGCAAGACTATCCCATGCTCCTCCCTCTTCTAAGCTAACAGACTGACTAAGGAATGCACTTCTGCTGTGAACTCTTTTAGTCAGCAGCAGTGGAAGGTAAGTATTTTAACAGTTTACTCAGGGAATGCTCATTTTATTGTGCTCAATGTGTTAGTTTATAAAATGCTGAGAATTAATTAGTACAACCCCCTTAAAGTACTTTGCAACAAAGACCTGAAGCGCCGAACTGTATGTTGTCTACCGGGTGCTCAGTTCGGCACATCACGGATCTGGTTGACAGATTACTGGGAGGGGCTGGAGAAGACTCAGCTGTCATGGTGCATGTTGGCTTCAGTAACCAAGCAAGCTCTTGGAGGGGATGATAAGGGACTATATACAAGATTGTAGTAACAAGAACGGTATCATTAGCAGTAATCAGCATGGATTCATGAAAAATTGTTCCTGCCAAACCAATATATTACCTTCTATGAGGAGGCGAGTTGCCATCTAGATAAAAGGAAGGCCAGTAGACGTGGTGTAGCTGGATTTTGCAAAAGCATTTGACACAGTTCCCCATAAACGTTTACTGTACAAAATAAGGTCCGTTGGCATGGACCATAGGGAGAACATGGATTGAAAACTGGCTACAAGGGCGAGTTCAGAGGGTGGTGATAAATGGGGAGTACTCGGAATGGTCAGGGGTGGATAGAGGGTCCCCACGGGATTCTGTGCTGGGTCCAATCCCATTTAATTTGTTCATAAACGACCTGGAGGATGAGGTAAACAGTTCAATCTCCATTTGCAGACAATACCAAGATAAGCAGGGCAATAACTTCTCAGCAGGATGTGGAAACCTTACAAAAAAATCCGAACAAATTAATGGGGTGGGCAACTACATGGCAAATAAGGTTTAATGTAGAAAAATGTAAAATAATGCATTTGGGTGGCAAAAATATGAATGCAATCTATACACTGGGGGGGGGGGGGAGAACCTCTGGGGGAATCTAGGATGGAAAATGGACCTGGGGGTCCAAGCTGCTGCTAAAGCAAACAGAATATTGGCGTGCATTAAAAAGGGGATTAACTCCAGGAGATAAAACGATAAATTCTCGCGCTCTACAAGGCTCTGGTCCGGCTGCACCTAGAGTATGCTGTCCAGTTCTGGGCACCAGTCCTCAGGAAGGATGTACTGGAAATGGAACGAGTACAAAGAAGGGCAACAAAGCTTATAAATGGTCTGGAGGATATTAGTTACGAGTTATGAGGAAAGGTTTGCCAGCACTGAAGGTATTCTCTCTGGAGAAGAGACGCTTGAGAGGGGATATGATTTCAATTTACAAATGCTGTACTGGTGACCCCACAATAGGGATAAAACTTTTTTGCGGAAGGGAGTTTAACAAGACACGTGGCCACTCAATATTAGAAGAAAAGAGGTTTAACCTTAAACCATGTAGAGGGTTCTTTACCGTAAGAGCGGCAAGGATGTGGAATTCATATATGATATATACAAGTTACTATAAATGCTAATGGTAGCACATATAATCATAAATTACATCTCCTCTTCACTTTCCATGATAATGAGATTTCAAATGCAGTGCAAAAAGAGGGTGCCATGGTCTAAAGAATCTGTTAATTATGATTCAATGACTCCCACTTGCGTACGTCGCTTTAATGCTCAGTATGCTTATTTTACATTATTAACAATTGAACTGCCTATGGTTAACGGTTTTGTTCTCAACAAAAACATTTTCTAACTGGACAAATGTTAAAATATGATTGTATAATCTATGTAGGAAGGATAAAAAAATAAAATAATAAAACTGCACAAAAATCTAAAAAGGAGTGTGAATATATAGAAGTGAAAACACAAAACCTCAAGGTTTTATGAAACCGTGCTAAAGCAAGCTAGATATATTTTTCACTAGCTTCAAATATATAGTTAGTCTGGTCACACAATTTTCAATCATTTTTGCTGGCACGTAGGATTGCACAAACATATGAAAGAGCAGTCTGTTAGGTTAGATCGGAGCTTTCTCCATTCCTATAAAAAAAGCCTCTACGTTTTTTTTTTCTTTTTAAGTAATGAGGGGGGCAATTCTGTGCAATAAAATACAGCATGACAGGTTTACAGGGGATAAACTCCCAATCTTAATCTGATTTCTGATGCTCAGCGGATTATGTGAAGTCCCTATAGACATATTTCAGGTAGTTATACTAAAAATACATTTAACCACTTGCCTACTGGGCACTTATACCCTTCCCAACCAGGCCAATTTTCAGCACTCTCACATGAATGACAATTACTCAGTCATGTACCCATATGAAATTTTTGTCCTTTTTGCCCACAAATAGAGCTTTTTTTTGGTGGTATTTAACCGTTTGTCGACCAGTGCACGACGATATACGTCGGCACAATGGCACAGCTGTGCAAATGGGCATACCTGTACATCCCCTTTAAGACAGTCATTGTGGGAGTGTGCCCGCCGCGTACTCCGTGACCGTGCCCTTGGATTTGTTCGTTTCACGGAGTGGCAGAACGGGGAGATGCCTTTGTAAACAAGGCATTTCCCTGTTCTGCCTAGTGACATAACGAGGATCTACTTCTCCCAGTCATCGGGAGCAGTGATCGCTGTCATGTCAGTGGTAGCCCATCCCCCCCAGTTAGAATCACTTCATAGGACACATATAACCCCTTCCCTGCCAGTGTCATTTATACAGTAATCAGTGCATTTTTATAGCACTGATCGCTGTATTAAATGACAATGGTTCCAAAATGGTGTCAAAAGTGTCCACCATAAAGTTTGTCCCGATATAAAAAACGCAGATCGCCGCCATTACTAATAAAAAAAAAAATTTAAAATTCCATAAATCTATCCCCTATTTGGTAGACGCTATAACTTTTGCGCAAACCAATCAATGTACGCTTATTGCGATTTTTTTTAACAAAAATATGTAGAAGAATACATATCGGTCTAAGCCAAGAAAGAAACTTGTTTTATATATTTTTTGGGGGATATATTAAATAACAAAATTGTCGCTCTTTTTGTTTATAGCTCAAAAAATTAAAAAAAAACGCAGAGGTGATCAAATAGCACCAAAATAAAGCTCTATTTGTGGGGGGAAAAAAAAAGGATGTCAATTTTGTTTGGGTGCAACGTCACACGACCACACAATTGTCAGTTAAAGCGACACAGTGCCGTATCGCAAAAAGTGCTCCGGTCAGGAAGGGGGTAAATTCCTTAAGGGGCTGAAGTGGTTAATCACTTTTGTTTTTGTTTTTCAAGGTGCAAAAAAGAAAAAAAAAAAAAAAAGAAGATGCATTTTTTTGGCCCCATTTTGGAAAGCAAACACCCCAACGTACATTCTATGAGACATAATGTAGTCTTTTGAACTTGTCATTTTTTTCCACAAGTTTTTAGTAAATGTGGAAAGAAAATTAAAACACCTTTTTTTTTACGCCACTGGTGAGGATTCACTGATGGGAACTGATGACACTGATGTGTAGCTGCAGGGCACTGTAGTTAAAAATTATGAGCACTGTAAGGCACTGATGAGCACTCAGGATCATGCCAACTCATGCTGCTGTGGTGTTTCTCTCTCCTCACAATGATACAGCATGTGAGGAGAGAGAAAGAGATCCAAACCATTCCAGGTGCGTGCCGCAGGGGGCCCACAAGAAGCGCAAACACCTAAGGCCACCATATGACAGCCTCCCATAACTAGCAGGCCGCGCTGTAGCCATCAATCGGCTATAGCGTGGTCGGCAAGTGGTTAGAGTTGCAAAAGGGACCTGTGTGTTTGGAGCAGTGCAATTTTATAAAATGCTTATCTGTTGAAAGATAGAATGAATCCAGTGCGTTTTGTACAAGTCTCTGCTGTGATCGTACTAAAAACTCATTCAACTCACGCCGCATCATTGTTAACCTAGCCTTACTATGATTTAACTGCACACTGCAAGTTCTTGCAGTGTGAATTAGAGGCTGCAACAAGTCAGATATAGTCTACTTAATTTCTTGGCAGTAGGTTATCTAGCATCAAACTCTCTTCCTCAGCTTGACTGTCCCTGGCCCACTGCTTTCGTTCACTGGACTTCAGTTTTTTTTCAATTGCAGAGGCTCAGAATCACATGTGGGCAATACTGGAGGATGGTCTGCAGGCAAATATAGTTTGTCCAGGAATGCCCACACTTCAATGCAAACAATTCAACAAGGAATTTTGAGAATTGCACAACTCCTCCCAAAAGAGTCAGCTCACTGCTTGCATCAGGGCTGAGGATACTTAAGAGGATTAGTGGGGCAGTGTTCATGCCACAGAGTCCAAAATAGCTTGTTAATGAGATATTGAATGGACCAGGCACATAAAAATTTAAGTGAAATGCCAAGCACCTACTAAATCTTTAAAAACGCTCCCTCCCCACGCCTAACACCTATTGGGACTAACCTGTGTAAGAAAGATGTATATACACACTACAGTATCTCACAAAAGTGAGTACACCCCTCACATTTTTTGTAAAATATTTTATTATATTTTTTCATGTGACAATACTGAAGGAATTACACTTTGCTATGCAAGGTAGTGAGTGTACAGCTTGTATAACAGTGTAAATTTGCTGTCCCCTCAAAATAACTCAATACACAGCCATTAATGTCTAAACCACTGGCAACAAAAGTGAAAATGTCCAAATTGGGCCCAAAGTGGCCACCATTATTTTCCAGCACTGCCTTAACCCTCTTGAGCATGGAGTTGACCAGAGCTTCACAAGTTGCCACTGGAGTCCTCTTCCACTCCTCCATGATGACATCACAGAGCTGGTGGATGTCAGAGACCTTGTGCTCCTCCACCTTCTGTTTGAGGAAGCCCCACAGATGCTCAATAGGGTTTAGGTCTGGAGACATATTTGGCCAGAGTCATCACCTTTTCCATCAGCTTCTTTAGCAAGGCAGTGGTCATCTTGGAGGTGTATTTGGGGTCAATATGTTGAAATACTGCCCTGCGGCCCAGTCTCCGAAGGGAGGAGGATCATGCTCTGCTTCAGTATGTCACAGTACATGTTGGAATTCATGGTTCCCTCAATGAACTGTAGCTCCCCAGTGACGGCAGCACTCATGCAGCCACAGACCATGACACTCCCACCACCATGCTTGACTGTAGGCAAGACACACTTGTCTTTGTACTCTGCACCTGGTTGATGCCACAAGCTTGACACCATCTGAACCAAATAAGTTTATCTTGGTCTTAGACCACAGGACATGGTTCCAGTAATCCATGTCCTTAGTCCGCTTGTCTTAAGCAAACTGTTTGCAGGCTTTCTTGTGCACCATCTTTAGAAGAGGCTTCCTTCTGGGATGACAGACATGCAGAACAATTTGATGCAGTGTGTGGCATTATGGTCTGAGCACTGACAGACTGACATTCCCCCACCCCTTGAACCTCTGCAGCAATGCTGGGCAGCACTCATACGCCTATTTCCCAAAGACAACCTCTGGATATGATGCTGAGCACGTGCATGCAACTTCTTTGGTTGACCATGGCAAGGCCTGTTCTGAGTAGAACCTGTCCTGTTAAACCGCTGTATGGTCTTGGCCACAGTGCTGCAGCTCAGCTTCAGGGTTCCGGCAATCTTCTTATAGCCTAGGCCATCTTTATGTAGAGCAACAATTATTTTTTTCAGAGAGTTCTTTGCCATGAGGTGCCATATTGAACTTCCAGTGACCAGTATGAGAGAGTGAGAGCGATAATACCAATTTAATATCAATTTATTCACACCCGACACCTTGTAACACCAATGAGTCACATGACACCGGGGAGGGAAAATGGCAATTTGGGCACAACTAACTTTTGTTGCCAGCGGTTTAGGACATTAAAATGTGTCACGTTATTTTGAGGGGACAGCAAATTTACACTGTTATACAAGCTGTGCACTCACTACTTTACATAGTAGCAAAGTGTAATTTCTTCAATGTGGTCACATAAAAAGATATAATAAAATATTTACAAAAATGTGAGGGGTGTACTGACTTTGAGATACTGTACGATTTTCAGGCTGCTCCGATACAGTCACGTGACCCAGCTCACCGGTGTCAGCCAGCACCAATGCAGGGGAGAGGAGGGATCGCCGACATTAGATGAGCCAATGGAGCCCATTGTTGGCAGCACAGGGGAGATCAGAACAGATGCAAGGGTACAGATCTTTCTTGCGCAGGTAAATTTTTAGGATTTGTTCGGTTATTCATGGAATTCAAATTTAATAATAATAATTTTAAATGAATTTTTAAATAAGCAGATGTAGATTTTAAAACCATGGCCATTAAAAAGTCAAATGAGAATGTCTGATGGATTTATTAAAGCAGAACTTCACACAAAAAAGGGGAAGTTCCGCTATTCCTCCTCCTCCCACTTTCTTTTTTTGGGAGGGGGGGGGGGTGCAGGTACTAGATTCTGACCAGTACCCACTCCCGGTCAGATCGCCGTGGCAATCTGACAGGAAGTTCGGCCCCCCCTCCTTTTCCGGCAACCTTCAAAGGATACAATAAACCAAGATCTTGTTAATCCCAACTCTGCCAAACCAAATCAGATCTATATTGGCTTGCTTGGTTGCCTTGAGACCTCACTTACAGAGACTGGTAACAAGAATGGTGAAAGGTTTGGGGGATACAATCAGGAAAAATTTCAGGAACTTAATATGTACAGTCTGGAGGAAAGAATGGAAAGGGGGAGACATGATTGAAACTAAAGGGCACATTTACGTGGTGAATCCAAACTGGCTGCTCAGTGATGCTTTTGTTTTGATGCAATTAATTCATTTTCCAGCTTTTATAATAAACACCACCCATATGGACATATCTCCAAAGCCAGGGCAGTGCACCATGGCAGAATACCACACTAGTGTAAGAAGCCTTATGGCGAGCATGGGAGGCATAGGGAAAATACACATGTGACCTGGGACTAAGTTTCCATTCAAAGTAGCAGCAAGTCTAAATAACTGTACTAAACGTAATTTTGCGCTCCTGTTCTCCTTATGATGCGGTTTGACAGGGAAATGTATCAGGCTTGAAGTGTTTGTAAAGTCACTAAAGAGACTTCACATGAATCCCATGCAGATATGCCGTCATTAATGAAAGTGTGTTTGTTAGAAATGAACTGGGGAAATGCTTTTTCTGACACTGCAGCTGTGTGGTCACATGATCCCCCTGTGCTGGTCAGCCTCAATCTTTGCAGAGAAGTCGGAGGGGCTGAGATTCCCCTCCGCTGGCCGGCTGATGTCACAGGGTAATCTCCACCCTTCCTGCTTCCTTCCATAGAGCGAGGCTGGCCAGCACAGGGGGGGGGGGGGATCATGTGATCGCAAGGTTGCAGTGTTAGAAAGGGTATTTCCCCTGTACTTCTAACCTAACAAACACTTACATTAATGGCAGCATAGCTGCATGGAATTCCTTTCCTATATGCTGCATTATGCAGCTGAATTGAGGCGGAAGGGGCAGGGAGGAAAGCGATCCCATGATGACAGGGAGGGAGAGACTGTCGAAGGAGAGATCAGGGCTGTGGATGACAGAGACACGTACTGACTCCTGTGTCAGGGCTCAGCAGCCCTGATATATCTGAGTCAGCATACAGGGGGGGGGGGGGGAGTAGAAACTGGCAGGATCAGACAGGTATTACAGGTGATACAGGGGGCTAAATGACACAGCACAAGCACTGTGCTGTATGACATGCTTTAAGGGAACAGAATCTTTTTTTTTTTTTTGGGTTGACAAATGCTTTAAGCCATGACTATGCCCACCAGGTGGACATTGTTACATGATGCATCTGCTTTTACCTCCAAGTACAGTGGTACCTTGGATTACGAGCATAATTTGTTCCAGAAGAATGCTTGTAATCCAAAGCACTTGTATATCAAAGAGAGTTTCCCCATAGGAGTCAATAGAAACTCAGATAATTTGTTCCACAATGACTGCTATTGTATGCAGTACTGCATGTGGCCAGAGGTGGGGGGGGGGGGGGCACCGGAGACACTTGGAGACTGCTCAGAGCTGCTCGAAAACTCTCAGAGACACTGGGGAAAGGATCGTTTCCGAGTCTGTATATATATATATTTTTTTTTTTAAATAGCTCCTTTTGAGAAACGCTTGTAAACCACAGTACTAGTATATATATATATATATATATATATATATATATATATATATATATATATATATATATATATTTTTTTTTTTTTTTTTTTTTTTTTTTAACTCTTTGTTTCATGGACTGTACTAAAAAAAAATAAAAAAAATAAAATAAAGTAGCATATCACTGAAATCTGAATGTCTTTTCACATAATCAGTTTCTTTGGACTTTGAGTTGATGCGCATCTATTATATGTGTATGTATTGAGTTGATGCGCATCTATTATATGTGTATGTATTTATATCACAGAAATTCCAAATGGCATCACATTGACTGAATTTCTGAAGACACGAATGGCAGTGTACATATAACCTTAGTCAATAAAACAACCTTCCTAATTATTTAAACAAAGGCCACACTACAGAAAGCATCATCTGCAGTATCAGAATGGGAAATTGCAAGTATTTACTTACAAGTGTGTATATATATATATATATATATATATATATATATATATATATATATATATATATATATATATATATATATATATATATATATATTATATATATATATATATATATATATATATATATATATGAAGGAAGCCTTTCAATAATTTGAGTCATAATTATACTTATAATGGAGTTGCTAAAAGCACAGCAGTTCTGCATTTCTTCCCAGGTTCAGGAAAAGCTTTGCATTTATCTCAACTTAAACCTAAACCTTTGGGGGTTAAATCACACATTTATATGACAAGTCTTCATACAGGCAAAATGGGGAAAAATCTACATAATTATTTAGATACAAAAAGATAATTATTAGTGCTGTACATTGAGAAGCATGTTGATGGATGGATCCGTCAAGTGTGCCAAGAGTTATCAGCTGGATAATCTATCTTTGCCGAGAAGAGAGACTCAAGAGAAAAGTCTATTCAGCTTAATTAGCAGGCAATGGATAGAAAACACAACACAAATTGTTAAACATGCATGAAAATACAATTTAGACTCCAGTACTATATTAACCCAATTACATAGCTGCAGTTGGCTGTAATCATAGGAGATATGGGATTTTTAAACTTGATGTCTTCCTCCCTTACTTCAGTTTGCTCGGTGTTGCCAATTGTCATACATGCTCACATCCCTGTGAAATTTTGTTCTGTAGACAACTAGTGTTGACAGCTGAATGTCCCAACGGAGCAGGAAAAATAATTCCAAATTAATTCTAGAACGTTTAACCGCTTGCCGACTGCCTCATGCGATATACGTCGGCAGAAGGGCTCGTACAGGCAAACATACCTGTACATTGCCCTTTAAGAGGCAGCCTGCGGCAAGCTCTGCGGGTCGGGTCGTGGGTCCCGCAGACTCGATCATTGTGGGGATACCCGCAATCGTCTCGCGGAGAGGAAGAACGGGGAGATGCTAATGTAAACAAGCATCTCCCCGTTCTGCCTAGTGACACTGATCTCTGGTCCCTGTGATCGGGAGCAGAGATGAGTGACATGCCACACGTAGCCACGCCTCCCCCACAGTTAGAAACACTCCCCAGGACACACTTAATGCCTTAACTGCCCCCTAGTGGTTAACCCCTTAACTGCCATTTACACAGGAATCAGTGCATTTGTATAGCACTGATTGCTGTATAAATGACAACGGACCTAAAATTGTGTCAAAAATGTCCGATGTGTCATAATGTCGTAGTCACAATAAAAATCACTGATCACCGCCATTACTAGTAAAAAAAAAAAAAAAAATAAAATGCCATAAAACTATTCCCTATTTTGTAAACGCTACAACTTTTGCGCAAACCAATCAAAATTATTGCAATTTTTTTTCAAAAAATATGAAGAAGAATATGTATCGGCCTAAACTGAGGAAAACATTTTTTTTTATATATTTTTGGGGGATATTATAGCAAAATGTAAAAAATAATGCTTTTCAAAATTGACACATTTTTTTATTTATAGCGCAAAAAATAAAAACCGCATAGGTGATCAAATACCACCAAAAGAAAGCTCTATTTGTGGGGAAAAAAAAAACACACGTCAATTTTGTTTGGGAGCCACGTCGCACAATTGTCAGTTCAAAAAGTGCTCTGGTCAGGAAGGGGGTAAATTCTTCCGGGGCTGAAGTGGTTAAGGGATACAATGTAAGGACTACATTTTTATTCAGAATTAGAAAATGACAAACTTTCATAAAAAGTAACATTTTAAAGCCAAGCTACAGCCACACAATAAAATGGATAGTGATCATGCAGATTTTGGGCTTACCATTTGAAAAATACATGTTTTAAAATTGTTTT
The DNA here is from genome assembly GCA_028564925.1 of Lithobates sylvaticus. Classification (NCBI taxonomy): domain Eukaryota; kingdom Metazoa; phylum Chordata; class Amphibia; order Anura; family Ranidae; genus Lithobates; species Lithobates sylvaticus. The sequence continues at coordinate 316,231,392 of CM053028.1, read as the reverse complement.
CTTTGTGGATCATCTACCTTTTAAAATGGCAGCTGTGGAGGACTGCACAGACTTTAATAAATTTGTTAAAAATTTGATCACAGCTTTCTGTTTTAAGCAAATCAAGCATATGAACTTATACGTATTTTGTAACCAACTGTTTTGTAAAACAGGGGTCAACAAATCCCAGGTGCCAGGTCACCATGGTGACTAGAAATTGCATCCTGGCACCCGACGCTTTTGTCAGCCCATTCCCAGGCATGAGCAATTCCATCTGGGAGGGAGTCTATCAATCTATCCATTATTATATATGTGCAAAAGAATAGCTGCGCTGGAAATTTACACACATTGAAAACCAATCGTGAAAAGAAATTTAGTGAAAATTGGTTCTACCTTGAACCAATGATTTGTGCGTGGATGCAATCTGATTGGCCCAAAAAGCCACTATTAAAATTGCACCACCCAAATATTAGACAATTACAGTGCTTGTAAACATGTGACCGTGAACAAAACCTCATGCAATAACATCTCAGAAATTTTCTTTTAAAAATTGTGTGAAAAATAAATAAAAAATAATGGTAAAGAAAATTATAAATAAATAACAATGAAATATCATGCAAGAAAGTCCACACAGGGTATTGTAATCCTGTTGCTAGAGTTCTCGTGGTGTTCCTATACTTGACACCCTCGGAAAGGAGTGATTGGAAAGAAGAGAAGGATCCTCCACCAAATAAAAAGACTGCCGCTTACCAGCTAATTTGATCCCTGTGTTAGAGAGATCAAAAGGGCCTGTGGCATATCCCCCTGCCAGGGTCTCTATCCGGGGTCTTCCAAGTATCTCTCACAGTATATGGGTACACTTAAAGATCCTGTCTAGGTGATCCTTGCTCTCTTCCACAAGCGTTTACATGTAAAACAAACGGGTATCCATAGCGCAATACTGCTTTAAAATTTTTTATTCATATATAAAAACCATATCGCACTTACATTTGGTATGCAGTCAATAGGCAAGTGTTAAAAGCAATCTCGAGCCGGCCGGCTCTCTCTCTCTCGCTGCCCGTCGCTTCCTGGATGGACGGGGAATGGAGGTGACGTCAGCACGCCGCTCACCCTACGTCGTTTCGTCACAAGATGACTTCTTCCTGGGGCACGGGTGGCGTGCTGACTCACCGCCTATTGTACACACTGCAGTCCTAGACCCGCCCTCTTCTGAGCTCCCGGTCGCCATATTAGAATAGGGCAATTGCCCTTTCTCCTATTGTTTGGCTTGCTGGGAATGTGGGCGGTATGTCAGGCCGTTTGTGTGTGCGAACGCCATGTTGAAGTAGGGCAAATGCCCACAACTTCACTATTAGGTCCATTAAAATATGTGGGCGAAACCATATACCTGCCTTAGCATATGACCGTGAGCGGAACGAGCAGAACTAAAGTAGAGACATCCGATTCTCTGTCTTCTATTCAATCCTCCGCTCACAGGCAGGCAAACAAGCCCACAAAGGTCTCGTTCTTTCACAGTATATGATCCATCTAAAGATGAGACTAAAAATTGTCTACTTATTTTTATAAAAATAGTAAACCTATATAAAAAAGAAAAAAAAAAAAATATTTTTATTTTTATAGCAGTGGATACCCCTCACCCCATACATATAAAAAAGCAGAAAGGTTATTTCTGTTCCTACATGTATGTAAGGCTGTGGACATATATACAAGGCTATGGGCATATTACCATTAACCCGCGGTCTCCCGGGAGCTGTATTAACCCTTAATTACCATTCGTACCTAATGCGATACAGCATAATTAAAGGAGCCTTTCCACTAGAGGCATCGGTTTAAACCAGTGTCCCTGGGGTGTATCCCTACATTAGTGCAGAAAACGGTGTCTAGAAATCCTCACCTTTTATTCCAAAACATGCTACAACTAAAAAAAGGAGAAAAAATGCTGCTTTTCAAAGCCCTGATTTATATAGGAACACTTCCAGAGCTGAAAAATCACTACATCTCCTTCTCTAAAAACGAGGAAAAACTTGTTGTAAATTGGAGGTGATGGTAGTCTGTTGGTGGTAGTTATAGGTCACTTATCTAATAGGCCCATCTATTCCTTAGAAATAAACTGGATGTTCGATATTAATTATCCCAACCCACCCTTGGGTGGGTTAATACCGGACAGGGAAAATGTTAAATAAACATATTGTCGATGGATAAAAATCGCATATCGTTTGTACCAGTATAGAATAACATGCTTATTTTGATATTGGCCTCTTTTATTATTTTTTTTTAAATATAATTGCTTTATCAGATAAAGCAATCACCAATATGTATCCCTCCTTCTAGCCCCCGGGAGCTCAGAGTAGGTTTACAATATTGTGTTATTAACTGTTGTCAATAAAAGCATTTAAATCCACATCTACGTTAAGGCCGTAAGGGGTGTAACAGCGTACTTTATGGATCCACGACATCTCAGCTCTGGACAAATCCCTCACTAGTGGGCTCCCTCTCCAGTGAGCACTAAATTTATCTATTCCTAAAAACAGTGTGCCTGAAGGATTGCGGTCGTGGTGCTGAGCGTAATGTTTGGACACCGAGTGGAACCTGTATCCACTCTTTATGTTCGTGATGTGCTCACCCAAACGTACTTGCATGGTTCGCTTTGTTCTGCCAATATACTGGAGCCCACATGGGCATTGCAACAGATATACTACCCCTTTGGAGCTGCAAGTAATAAAGGGTTCAATTTTGTGTTCCCTGGAGGTGCTGGTAGACACAAATGTTAGTGTCTTCTTCTGTCTGCTCTTATTCAATGTGCAGATTTGACACCGGCGACATTGATGGTAGCCAGACATTTGTTGAAAAAAAGACACTTTCTTAGTAGGTGGGTCTACCACATTTGGTGCTATCCTATCCCTGAGGGAAGGGACTCCCCTAAAGACTAGCTCTGGGTTAGTGGGGAGAAAGGTGTTGATAATCCTGTCATTACCCAGTATATGCCAGTGTTTTCGAAGCATTTTTTTGATCAGATAGTGTTGCGTTGAGAAGGAGGTGACAAAGGGGACTATGGGTCTGTCCCTTGTTCTAGTCTGTCCCTCCCTCAACAACACGGCCCTATCAGTCTCCGCTATTTCCTCAATTATGGTATCCATAAGATTGACATCATATCCTTTTTCCTCCAACCTTCCCTTTAAGACATTATTATACATATTATATATGTGCTCCTACTATTCTAGCTGCTTGATTAGGTTGCATACTAAAAGAAATAGGCCACTACTAACTTTACCGCAGTAGAACAGAGCAGATAACATGGCATATGCAGCTCTGAAAGTTATTACACTCGAGAATTTAGCCCATGGATTCACTCTACTGCTTCAAAGCAATGGCACAGTATTAGGCCTGGTTCTCTGGAGACAAGTGAAAATATCATACACCATGGTAATGACTGCAACATAGATCTTTGTACCCCAATGGATTTTGAAGGCATTGAGACAACCCCAAGAGGGACAGGCAAAATATGACATTTGGAATGCAAACGCTACTATCTTCAGGTCAATTAAAGTACATAATGAATACATGGAACTGGAGCACAGATCCATGGAGAAGAAGAAATTACAAATGAGGGATATACTCTGGTACATAACCCAAAACCGATAAAGAGTTCCTTGGAAAAGTGTGGTTCGCCACCACTAACATGTTGGAATCGTGATCATGTTTGAATCACCTGAAAAGGTCTTCATTACTAGGCTTAAATTCACAAAGCATTAAAAAAATAGGAGTAAAGAGCTTTACTTCAGGCATGCGAATGTCAATTTTAAATTACGTTTGGCTGAAAAAAAAAAAAAAAAAAGGATCCTTATCTTGGTTGGCTAGCTTCCTACATTAAGCTTCTTCATGTCACTTTGAAATGCATTAAAGTGGATCTTCACTGCATCCGAACACCAAAAACACTACTTATTTAATTTTTAGCATTTAAAAGCAAACTCCCCCATCAGTCCATGTCTCCATGCTTAACCGCTTAAAGGGGAGTTCCAGGCATTTTAAAAGACAGCAGCTACAAAAAGTGTAGTTGCTGACTTTTAAAAAAAATGACACTTACCTGTTCCACGGTCCAGCGAAGCGGCCGAAACGGGGTGTCGCTCCTCTCCCCCTCCTCTTCGCCGGCGCCGCCATTTCCACTAAGGGCACCCGGCCGTGACAGCTTTCCTCTTCACGGCCGGGCACGCACGAGCCGCGCTGCGCTCCCGGAGTGGATAGGCGATCTCCTGGGACCTGTCACGTGTCCCAGGAGATCGCCTAGAGGGAGGAGTCGCCTAGGCGGTTCCTGGGCGGAAGGAGGAAGTGGGACAGGAAGTCCCCCTCCTAATGAAGCCCCCACTACCCCCCCAAAAAAAAAAATGACATGCCAAATGTGGCATGTAAGGGGGTGAGGAGTGGTTATTTTTGAGTGAAACTCCGCTTTAAGGACCAGCCACCGCAGTTAAACTATGGCAACGTGGCTCGATTCCGCAAATCGCCGTAGGTGTATGTCGGCCCATACACGGCGATTTGTGGGCGCGCACACCCACTGGCCAGCGGGGGAGCCAATCAATGGGTGGGGCGGACTCTATGTCCACCGGCCACCCGCAATCGTTCACCGCAGTGACAGAATGGGGATCTGCCCGTGTAAAAACGGGACATCTCCATTCTGACAGGGGATATTACACACATCCTGTCTTTCTGCTATGCATTTCTTGGCCATTTTTCAGAGAATATGAATGATAACGCAAACATTTTTCCCTCATGGTTAGTGTTTGGCTAAAGCCATTTATTACCAATCAATAGTGTTTACTCTGAATCATAATGGCAACAAACTACCCAAATGACCCTGATCAAAAGTTTACATACCCTGGTGATTTTGGCCGGATAACATGCACACAAGTTGACACAAAGTGGTTTGAATGGCTATTAAAAAAGGTAACCATCCTCACCTGTGATCTGTTTGCTTGTAATTAGTGTGTGTATATAAAAGGTCAATGTGTTTCTGTATTCCTGACAGACCCTTGCATCTTTCATCCAGCGCTGCACTGAAGTTTCTGGATTCTGAATCATGGGGAAAGCAAAAGAATTGTCAAAGGATCTGCAGGAAAAGTTAGTTGAACTGTATAAAACAGGAAAGGGATATAAAAAGATATCCAAGGAATTGAGAATGCCAATCAGCAGTGTTCAAACTCTAATCAAGAAGTGGAAAATGAGGAGTTCTGTTGAAACCAAACCACGGTCAGGTAGACAAAACTAAAATTTCAGCCACAACTGCCAGGAAAATAGTTTGGGATGCAAAGAAAAACCCACAAATAAGGTGAAATACAGGACTCTGAAAACATGTGGTGTGGCTGTTTCAAGATGCATAATAAGGAGGCACTTGCAGAAAGATGGGCTGCATGGTTGGATCGCCAGAAGAAAGCCATTACTACGCAAATGCTACAAAGTATCCCACTTACAATACGCCAAACAGCAGAGACAAGCCTCAAACCTTCTGGCACAATGTAATTTGAAGTGATGAGACCAAAATTTCGCTTTTTGGCCACAACCATAAACGCTACATTTAGAGAGGAGTCAACAAGGCCGATGATGAAAGGTGCGGGAGGTGGATCGCTGATATTTTGGGCGATGTGTGAGCTACAAAGACACAGGAAATTTGGTCAAGATTGTTGGCAAGATGAATGCAGTATGTTATCAAAAAGTACCAGAGGAACATTTGCATTCATCAGCCAGGAAGCTGCGCATGGGGTGTACTTGGACATTCCAACATGACAATGATCCAAAACACAAGGCCAAGTCGACCTGTCATTGCCTACATCAGAATAAAGAAGGTTCTAGAGTGACCATCTCAGTCTCCTGACCTATTGAGCCACTCTGGGGAGATCTCAAAATGTGCAGTTCATACAAGGCCCAAGAATTTACAGGAATTTGAGGCTTTTTGCCAGGAGGAATGGGCAGCTCTTTACCATCTGAGAAGATAAAGAACCTCATCCACAAATACCACAAAAGACTTCAAGCTGTTAATATTGTGCATTGTCCCCTTTAACATTAATAAGAACTGGGGTATGTAAACTTTTGATCAGGGTCATTTGGGTAGTTTGTTTCCATTATGATTTAAAAAGAGTAAACTCAGTTGATTGATAATAATGGGCTTCAGCCAAACACTAACCACGACTGAAAGAAATGTTTTTTTTTATCATTCATATTCTCTGAAAAATGGCCAAGAAATCAAATTCTGCCAGGGTATGTAAACTTGTGTGTATTCTCCCTCTCTCTACACACACACACACACACACTGACTGTATTTTAAGCTTAACTGCAATGTTTTATTGTTACTAGGTTTTATCATGTTTGCTTTGCAGGTATGCAATTCTCCTATACTTTACCGTTTACGGTGTTTTATTGTTAACTATTCTTTTCTTTGCAGGTACGCCATTCAACTGCAGCACTGATTTATTTATCTTGACAGCAACACCATTTGCTCTCACGATACATAAATCAGTGACTCCAGCACTGTGTAAACACACAGCTCCATGTCCTGTCAGCGGAGAGGAGACCGATCGGTCTCCTCCCCTTGTCAGTCCCCTCCCCCCACAGTTAGAATCACTACCTTAGGGAACATTTTAACCCCTGCAGCGCCCCCTAGTGTTAACCCCTCCCCTGCCAGTCACATTTACACAGTAATCACTGCAATTTTATAGCAACGATCGCTGTGTAAATGTGAATGGTCCAAAAATGTGTCAAAAGTGTCCGCCGCAATGTCGCAGTCACGAAAAAAAAATAAAAAAAATAAAAAATAAAAAAATCGCAGATCGCCGCCATTACTAGTAAAAAAAAAAAAAATGCAATAACTCTATCCCCTATTTTGTAAACGCTATAACTTTTGCGCAAACTGATCTATATACGCTTATTGCGATTTTTTTTTTTACCAAAAATATGTAGAAGAATACGTATCGGCCTAAACTGAGGAAAAAAATCATTTAAAAAAAAAAAAAATGGGATATTTATTATAGCAAAAAATAAAAAATAGTGTTTTTTTCAAAATTGTCGCTCCTCTTTTGTTTATAGCGCAAAAAATAAAAACCGCAGAGGTGATCAAATATCACCAAAAGAAAGCTCTATTTGTGGGAAAAAAAGGACGTCAATTTTGTTTGGGTGTAACGTCGCACGACCGCGCAATTGTTAGTTAAAGCGACGCAGTGCCGAATCGCAAAAAGTGCTCTGGCAATCGTAAAATGGCCCGGTGCTGAAGTGGTTGAAAAAAAAAAAAAAAAAAAAAAATACAAAAAAAAAAAAAAAAAAGAAGAAGGAGCACATATGCTGAAGCATGGGGGCAGGGGTGGACATAGGGGCAGATTGTCACTATGCTCCGGCATATAATGGTGGGCTTACCACTGATGGATTCTCTTTTCATTTAACCCGCAGGCTGCATAAAAAAAAAAAAAAAAAAAAAACCACATTACAATATATGCCCAACAAGGACCAGCATCATACTGGTATGTTGCTGGACTTTAAGTGGTTATACCGGAATGATGCCTGCATGTTTTAGGTATCATCTTGGTATCGTTCTTTTCAGCCGGCGGTCGGCTTTCACGTTAAAGCAATCCTAGCAGTTAAATAGCCGCTAGATTGCTTTTACAAGCAGTGGGAGGGAACATTTCCCCCCCACCTGCTCTTCCATGGTTTTCTTGGGCTCTCCTGTCCCACTGGGGAACCCAAGAATGCAGCCGGTGGTTCTGCCAGCTGACCATAGAGCTAATCGAAGACTAGAATGGCTCATCTCTAAGGCCTAAAAAAACGAAAGCTATGAGCATTTCATTACTTTTTGCCAGATATAAACAGCGCCATTGGAAAACTGGAAAAACATCTTATCCCACCGATCTTGGTGTGGTCAGATGCTTTAAAGGTCTGAGGAGAGATCTACACTCTAATAAACCCCAAATTTAAATTAATAAAAAATAAAAAAAAAGGAGTACCTGTCACTACGATATGGGATATTTAAATTCCATGTGAGAACAATAAAAAAAATAAAAAAAATAGGAAAGGAACAGTGTAAAAATATAAAAAGCAAAGTGAATAATTAAAAAATATAAAAATAAAAGCAAGCAAAGAAATTGGAGTCAAACTAAAAGCTGTGTAAATTATAACTTTTGTGCAAACCAATATATGCTTATTGCATTTTTTGTTTACCCGAAACATGTGGCTGAATACTTTTTGGCCTAAATGTATGACTAAAATTGAGTTTGAGTTTATTGTAATTTTTTTTTTTACAACAAAAAGTAGAAAATATCATATTTTTTTCAAAACATTCAGTCTTTTTTCTTTTATATAGCAAAAAATAGAAAACCACAGAGGTGATCAAATACCACCAAAAGAAAGCTCCATTTGTAGGAAAAAAAAAAAAAAAAGGACGCAAATTTCGTTTGGATACAGCATTGCATTACCGCGCAATTACCAGTTAAAGCAGCGCAGTGCCAAATTGTAAAAAATGCTCTGGTCATTAAGGGGGCAAATCCTGAGGATGGAGTGGTTAAACCAATTAAAATTTTGTTGAGAAATCACTTTGAAAAAACAACCCCCTAGCATTTCTGGCCATGACCATCTTAAGTACAAATGATTCAAGAAGCATTTACTTCCTGGAATCGATCTGCCCTTCAAGCATGCATGCAGGAGAGTGTGCTTAGCTTAGAAAATCTCTCCTCCTGAAGACTCCTGGGACGTAGGACATCATTTGCCTAGGCAAGAAACCAGGAAGTAATTGAGGAAAAAAAAAAAAAAAAAAAAAAAGGTTTAACCACTTCCAGCCCAAGGATGTCATATGTAGGGCCGAAAAAACTGATTATAAAAATAGTCGTCAACTATTTTCATAATCGATTAATTGGCCAGCCAATTAGTTGGGCCTGTATACAGAATGCATTATTTGTTTACATATCAGTAAAACTAGTTTTTTTTTACTAGTAAAAAAAAAAATTATTTTGAAAGATGCCATAAAACTATCCCCTATTTTGTAGACGCTATAACTTTTGCGCAAACCAAACGCTTATTGCGATTTTTTTTACCAAAAATATGTAGAAGAATACGTATCGGCTTAAAATGAGGAAAAAAATAAAAAAAGTTTTTATATATTTTTTGGGGATATTTATTATAGCAAAAAGTAAAAAATATTGAATTTTTCTCAAAATTGTCGCTCTATTTTTGTTTATAGCGCAAAAAATAAAAAAAAACCACAGAGGTGATCAAATGCCACCAAAAGAAAGCTCTATTTGTGGGAAAAAAAGGACGCCAATTTGTTTGGGAGCCACATCGACAGCCCGCGCAATTCTCAGTTAAATCGACGCAGTGCAGAATCGCAAAAAGGGACCTGGTCCTTTAGCTGCAAATTGGTCCGGGGCTTAAGTGGTTAAAGAAAACTTTTACAAGTATTTTGCATTATATTTAAAAATGATAGCCATGAACTCATATCAAAGCGAGTTTTCCCATTGATGTCAAGGGATGCAATACCGCAAACGCGGCCAGGGGCGAGCCTCAGAAACAGCAGAAAAGGCCCGAGCACACTTTGGCTGACCTCGTCAAACCTCGGAAAGACTCAGTTCATGTGCCTTTCCGAGGTTTGTCGAGGTCAGCCAAAGTGTCCCCGGGCCTTTCTGTGCATTTCCTAACGCCGACGTTACTCGCAAACCAAGGTTCCACTGTTTATAGATATATCTATATTAGAGATATCTATCTAAATATCTATCTAAATAGTTATCTAAATCCAATCTCTAAATATCTATATAGTTTCACACTATAAATGAACCCCTTATAGTAGAAATTATCTGCTCTTTTTATTATAAATGGCTCAATTTTATTCTTTATTTTTTAACCCCATGATGACAGGCGATAAAAAAAAAAGCTGCTGTGTATTTGGAAAGGGTTTAAAAGGACTTTTTTCAATGCAAAAAAAAAAAAAAGCTTTTTTTGTGGAAACACTCGGGAAGAGCACTTCCGAGTGGAAAGACTCGGGAAGAGTATTTCCGAGTGATTCCGAAAAAAAAAAAAAAAGTTGCTCGTCTTTCAAAACCATTGTTAACTGCGTTACTTGTTAACCAAGATTCCACTGTATACAGTATATCTCGTCTGTCTTATTCTCAGAGTGGATTCGAGATTTTGCTCCCTAACCTTAGACCCCTTTCACACTGAGGCACTCTGCAGGCGCTAAAGTGCTAAAAATAGCGCCTGAAAGAGCTGCTCAATGCACTCCAATGTGAAAGCCCTGAGGGCTTTCACACTGGGGCGGTGCGCTTTGCGGGCGGTTTTAACCCTTTTTGGCCGCTAGCGAGGGTTAAAACTGCCCCGCTAGCGGACGAAAAGCACCGCCAAATATAGCACCGCTTTACCTCCAGCGCCCCAGTGTGAAAGTAGCCTTATAGTTGGTCATTTATATTTACCACTGCATAGAGATATTCAAGAATAAATTGCCTTTTATACTTTACATATTAACTAGATTATACACCACACTTTTTTTTTTTTTTTAACGTTATTATCCGATTGAAATAAAAATCGGCCAACTAATCAATTATGAAAATAAATCGTTAGTTGCAGCTCTAGTCATATGACATCTTTGACTTGCAGCTGTAGGCATCATTCAGATATCAAGACTGAAGGTCACCAGTCATTTCTATGACCGTCGGAGAACCGGGTGTGACGTTATATCGAGATCGACTGGAAAGCATCAGATTGTTTTTTTTTTTGATCTGATGCTTTCCAGCCTGGAGGAGAGATGTGGACCCAACATCTCTCCATAAAGAGGACCTGTCAGGCACCATTCCTATTACAAGGGATGTTTACATTCCTTGTAATAGGAATAAAAAAAAAAAAAGAAGATTGAGAGAAAGAGTAAAAAATAACAAATTAAAGTAAAATAAAAGTAAAACAAACAATTAAAAAAAAATATATATTTTTTTTTTTTAAAGCGCCCCCGTGTGTGAACGCACAGCAGCGAAAGCACACATAAGTCGTACCAGAATATGTAAACGCTGTTCAATCCACACATGTGAGGTATCGCCACGTGCGTTAGAGCACGAGCAACAATTCTAGCACTAGACCTCCTCTGCAACTCCAAACTGGTAACTTGTAAAAAAAAATCTAAAGCGTCGCCTATGGAGTTTACAAGTACAAAAGCTTGGTGCCATTCCACAAGTGTGCACAATTTTAAAGCGTGACACGTTGGGTATCTATTTACTTGGGTTAACATCATCATCCACATTATACAAAGAAATTGGGCTAAGTTTACTGTTTTGTTTTTTTTAATTAAAAACGTTTTTTGTTACAAAAAAAAAAAAAAAAGTGTAAAAACAAAAAACGACCGCCATTTTATTCCCTAGGGTGGCTGCTAAAATATGTTAGGGGGTTCTGAGTAATTTTCTAGCAAAAAAAATATGATTTTCACATGTAGGAGAGGAGTGCCAGAATAGGCCTGGTATGGAAATGGTTAAATAAAAAAAAAGTTAATTATATACTTTCCTAAATAATCAATGTTGATTGGGAGAGTGACGTCCCACTTTAACATGTGCTAGATATGCAATAATTTTGACCTGCAAGGGGGAATTCCACCAAAACACAAACCCATTATAAAATCATGAGTACATTAGCCCCAAATGCCCTGAGTGCTATGAATTCAGCTAGTATTCATTTTTATGACATCTTAATAATATTTTCTAGTTCAAAAGTAAAATCAAACTGCACGTTCAGCCTTCATCTTAACTGAAATACCATTCGTTTATTATAAATTATGCTTCAGCAATAGTTCTTTTCAACTGCACGAGACAAAAAAAAGCGTATGTTCGGAATGCACAGCAAGGGTGTCCATAACTAGTTAAATGCTTGAAGAGATTTCAGAAGCTTTCCTCTAGGGTGAGTAAAGGAGCCACTCATGGGGCCTCTAGTGCGCACTGATGCCATACTCTCCCTCCCAGGCATTGCCATTTCGTTTCACAGCTGCTGTGTCGGGAGATTAGACTTATTCTGCTAATGGCACCTAACGCATAAATATGCGGCTCACGTCTGACAGGAGTGAAAGCACAAAAAGGCACAAACATAAAACTTTTGGGAAATAGATGGTTGAAATTAAGATAAGCTACAGGCAAAGAATTTAGGATTTATGGCATTACAAAAGGGCCTCAATCCAAGCAGAGTAATGGAGAAGCTTGGACCTCTGGCAGCAAAGGAACAATGAAAAGTGCGAGGACATTAAAGGGAAAAAAGACAGAAAAGTAATATACCACTATTTGTTCAACCTGGATTGGATCTTATCCCCCTTCACTAAAAATCACACAAGTATACAGTTCTGCAAGCTGATATATCTCTTTGCATTCATTAAATATTTTTTACTTAAAATTGCCATTTCCAATTCCCATGTTTCTGAGGCACTGGTGATGTAGCCAAGAACTTACAGCTGCACCCTGGGAAGTTCCAGTCACATGTACCAAGAGGCGGACCAAAAGTTCCAGGAAATAAAAGGGAGAAGAATTCATCTGCCCTTAGTAAAAATGACCAGAAAATGAGGAGGAAACAAAAATAATGTATGGAAAGGATGGGAAGACTGCAATTATCTATAAGTATCTGTTTTTGGTTTCCATTTACTCAAAAGGTTTAAAAAAAGGTACCTTTTTTTTTTTTTATGATAAAAATTACAACAAAGAGTAAAGTTCCTCTTTTAGGAGAAAGACTTTCATATTTATAAAAGGGGTTGTAATTTTTTATTTTTTATCTCAATTAAAACTAGTTATACTTACCTGTTCTGTGCAACAGATATTGCACAGAACGGTCTTAGGTCTTTGGTGGTCTCCTGACAGCACAGTACTCAACTCTCTTTTGGGTGCCCCCATAGCAAGCCATGTGGCTACAAAGGCACACACGCAGTCGTACTCCCAAGCAAGGCTGTGTGCATTTATAGGCACATACTGTGCAGCTCGGCCATGCCCACACTCCCTTCCTCACAGGATTTGACCAATAACCAATGGCTCCTGCTGCTCTCAATGAAACCTGTGAAAGCAGGAAGAGGGGAGAAAAGAGCTGCAGCCAGCCATAGCGCTGCATCAATAGAGGACTCCGGTGAGTGTTTAGAGGTGGTGGGGGGGCTGGGACAGGGGGAAAGATGTTTTTTTACTTTAATGCAGGTAATGCTTCAGCGTGTAGGAGAGCCAGCCGACAGCAGAAACCCCATAGTAAGTCTATGGGTGAAGTCACTCATTTCCCAGCCCTCTGTGTGCAGGAGAAAGCCAACAAGGGCTGGGAAATGAGTGACTTCACCCATAGACTTACTATGGGGTTTCCGCTGTCGGCTGGCTCTCCTACACGCTGAAGCCGCCCCTGACAGTTCAGCCTGGGACCAGACTGGAGCAGCTGAAAAAGGCAAGTATAGCGATTTTTTCTTTAAGGGGCTAGATAGATTAGGCATAGAATGTGGCTAAGAGTAGTTTAGAGTTAGGTTTTGTCATTACTTTAACCTTAAGGTAAAAAAAATGATTAGGTTTAGAACCACTTGAATTGATATTACTAAATGTAAAAAGTTGGCAAACTATCCATATACAGTGGCAAGATAATGTGAATCCCGTTAAAATTAACTGGTTTCTGTAGTAATTTTCTATAAAATGTGATTGGAAATTCATGGGAGGTGGTACAAGCCAGATATAGAACACATTAAAATATTTTATATAAAGCAATCAGCGCAAACCAAAATTAACAAAAAAGACAAAACAAAACTGCAAGCTGAACACAAAAAGGTAAATCACAAATCCTTAAGAATATGTAAAAAAAGAAAGTGCAGCGCAAAACATAAAAAATTGAATATAAAAGTTCATATCCAATTAGCAACGTTTGGTGGAGGATTGTCACTGTGAAACTTACTAAAAGTCTACAGTCACTGGGTGTTCTCATCCACATCACTCTACACATTGCTAATTGGATATGAACTTTTATATTCCATTTTTTATATGTTTTGCGCTGCACTTTCTTTTTTCACACATTAAAATATTTACTAGAAGCTTTTATTTTTTAATGATCGGGGCATTTTAAAATACATTCTTTTAAATCACATTTTCCCCTAAACAATAAAAAAGAGTGATGTGGATTCCAACCAGGAGGAAATCCAAAGGTGTGTGATGACCAGGACACCAGAACTATCTTGAGGATGCAGCTCCAACCAAGATGATCCACCATGATTATGCAGGTTTAATGCCCAAGAAAAAAATAAAAGATGCATTAAACCTGCATAATCATAATCATGGTGGATCATCTTGGTTGGAGCTGCATCCTCAAGATAGTTCTGGTGTCCTGGTCATCACACACCTTTGGATTTCCTCCTGGTTGGATCGTTATTGCCCCATCATCCCACAAATGGGTCCATGCATTTGATTATCACATTTGGTAAGAGTACCTTTTCCGTTTGGTGGAGGATTGTCACTGTGAAACTTACTAAAAGTCTACAGTCACTGGGTGTTCTCATCCACATCACTCTACACATTGCTAATTGGATATGAACTTTTATATTCCATTTTTTATATGTTTTGCGCTGCACTTTCTTTTTTCACACATTAAAATATTTACTAGAAGCTTTTATTTTTTAATGATCGGGGCATTTTAAAATACATTCTTTTAAATCACATTTTCCCCTAAACAATAAAAAAGCATTTTGAAGTTTGCCAGTGAGCAGGATTTTACCTTAACGTTTCCTCTGTCAAAATATCATATAGTTGGGCATTACTGTCAGAAGTCAAATGCAACATTCTTGTGATGTGGCTGCAGCTCTGTTTACCACTCAGGATAATCTGACAAAGCATAAAATCATGGCAGCATCACAGGGAGTCTGTGTCAGACTCTGTGCCACAGTCAGAAATTTCAGCCACTGTAAATCTATTTTTGATAGGCAAGTATTAAATGGATGCAGCAATATCATATAGCAACTTGTGTACACTTTGCATTTAGCACTATGAACTGGACTGAGTCAGCTTACAGACTCATCCCCATCTTTTTGCAGAGGCAATTGTAAAAATCTAACAAAGTTGATTTATCGATTCATCTATTTTTCTGGTTTGAAAACGTATCAAAGCTATTGGATCAGCATTGCAGGCTGGCATCCAACATTTAGAGGGGTTAACAGAGCCAGTCAACATATTTCTCCATGCAGCAGCAGTCAAGGAAGAAACGGGAATGATTAAATACTGTACAGTATACAGGTATACAAGTTTCCAAAAAAAAAAAAAAAAAAAAAAAAAAAACGTGGTATGTAGGGACCAAGATGTTCTACTAGTTAATACGTTGCTGCTGTGTTATACATGAAATTAAACTAAATCTGAAAAACACTACTCAAACAAGGTCTTGACAAATTTGCTTTGAATTTAGGAGCCAGCTAAAAAAAAAATAAAGTTATGAGCCAGTGTGTGGCGATATACAACATGTGTATCACAATTGACTCCCCAAAGTGTCCATTTACACTTGTACATGCATATATTTGGGGTGGGGTAACTCATTTTTTACAATTAAAAAAACACATTTTTCTTTAACTTTTTTTTTTTTTTTTTTTTTTTACATCACAGGTGACAAAAATTCCCTTAGGCCCCTTTCACACTGGGGCGGTTTTCAGGCGGTACGGCGCTAAAAATAGCGCCTGTATACCGCCTGAAAAAACCGGCCCCATTCACTCCAGTGTGAAAGCCGGCGGGCTTTCACACTGGAGCGGTGCGCTAGCAGGACCGCAACAAAAGTCCTGCTAGCAGCATCTTTGGAGCGGTGAAGGAGCGGTGTGTTCACCGCTCCTATACCGCTCCTTCCCATTGAAATCAATGGGAAACCGCGGGGATACCGCCCGCAAACCGCCGCTGCAGTGGCGCTTTGCGGAGGTTTTTTAACCCTTTTGCGGCCGCTAGCGGGGGTTAAAACCACCCCGCTAGCGGCCGCATACCGCGGGTAAAACGATGGTAAAGCAGCGCTAAATATAGCGCTGCTTTACCGTCGCCGCCCCGCACCGCCCCAGTGTGAAGCCAGCCTTAGTGCTGATTTTTTAGGTAACAGGTTCTCTTTAATGAGACATGCAGGGTCTCCCCTGTGCTCCACTGAATATATTGCAGTGCAGATCTCACTGCATTACATATTCATTCCTGGTCAACTGGGACCCGGAAGTGACATCATACATGTCGCTTCCAGGTCAGGAACACTGAAATACCCTGTGGCGCCTGGTATGCTGGTCCCGTGCTTTCAGATAAGCAAGTGGGATACATAGCAGGGGGGCACGTGGGGGCAAGGGGTAGGGCACTTTACCTGCGTGTGAGGAAGCAAATAGGGTGGCAGCAGAGCCGCCTGAAGGCTTACACCGGACAAGTGGCCTGGCGCCTGGGATTTGTTGAGCCCCAATTTAAGGAAAAACATTAAAGAATTGCAAATGCCACGTATGATCCAAAAAAAGCCTCAAAATATCCTGTAATGCTGAACGTATTACCTGAATCTGTTCTGGGGTCCATTGATCCAGGTTCACAGATTTAACTCTTGATATATGAACACCAAGGTTTCGATGGATTCCAGCACATCTGATGCAAATAAATACTCCTAAATTCCATGAAGCCCATCTTGGCCCTGCAAAATAGTCAACACATAGGAGGTTAAATAAAACATAAAAAGTGGCAAGCAAATAAAACACTCTATAGCCTATTGGTGAATTTTCTATAAATGTATTATACATTTGGTAAACTCTGCTTGGACCCATACATGTGAGAACTGTATAATGCAGTAGGTGTTGAGGATACTGAACACACAAAGTCACACTCTAGTGGAACATCAGTAGAAGTTGAGAACCACTAGTATAGAGAAATAGCTCCAGCGTTAATCTACTCTACTGCTAAAACAGTGAAAGAGAAAAATCAAGAGAAATGATGTGCAATGTTGAGTGTAGGCAACATTCAGGGCAGTGCAACCCAACACAAAACAAAGGGGATGCTTTGCTAATAGGTGGTGTGGACTAAATTAGGCTCAATAAAAACCTTATGTTCCAGAAGTGAGAAGCACATTTGATAACATATGACATAACATAAGGCACAACAAGCACCCTCCTTTAAAGGAGCGCAGCTTTAGAACGCAATAGCAAACATTTTCTGATAAAGGCAACTTAGCATTACCTGAAAAAAGTCAACTTTCAAATGTATTAAAAGGTTAAAAGAAACAAGGAGTTTAAACCCATGGGAAATATTTACTTTATGAAGTGGGAAAGAATAAAACCAATTAAGATGTCTAATTAAGATAACTACTTTGTCCTAGATATATATTTCTATGAAGTCCAGCTACATAATAAAATGAACAGCAAAAACATGTTTTTGAATTGCTTATAAAGGGTTCTGTTCATTTCTGAATGGAACAACATGCATTTAAAAAAATAAATTGAAGGTGGAAAAAAAAAAAGCAATAAGATACAGGATATAACTTCACAAAATGATTTTAAGCAGTATGGAGCCATTGATTTCTAAAGCGATAGCTCAAGCTATGAATTATGGGCTAATATAGACTGAATAGCGTTCTCCAGCACCGACAAAAGGAAAGATCACTTGCTGAGAAGCTACTACTTTAAAAAAAAGTCTTTGATTAACTGGGATAACTATGTTATAGCAGACTCTACAATGCCCTGCAGATGGAAAACCAGGAATCTAGCACACCATGGAAGGCTTGAAAACACATTTTTCATTTCCATCAATTTCTTATAGAGCTACAGTATGTGAGCAAATAGTTAAACTCATTTCCCCGCCCTCTAAATTATAGTCTTTATATACACTTTAACTGCAAAATATCGAACTTCCAGAAGTCAGAATATAGAGATGGCGGTAGAACTCTTTTTGACATGGTTTATTAAAATCTGTTCATATATATTAAAGAATATATAAAGGCAACATTTTATATTCCTGATATTTGCCTGCTGTACCATGTACTTGTATGAAAAAAAAAAAAGTATCCTGTTCTTTTATTGCTTCCCTCTGCTTTCCTATTACCGTATATACTCGAGTATAAGCCGAGTTTTTCAGCACATTTTTTTGTGCTGAAAGTGCCCCCCTCGGCTTATACTCGAGTTAAGCACTTTTCTGCAGCAGAGAATGACATTTTCCAACCCGACTTTGGGGCCTCGTATTTCGGGGCCACTTGGAACCCCGAATTTGGAGTGCAAACCCAGTGGAACTAGCACTACAACATATATGGGGTTCCTAGCACCAAGTGGCCCCGAAGTACAGGGCCCCAAAGTCAGTCAACTGTGTCCATCTACAGCCATGTCAGTTCGGGACCCTTTGGGTTCAGAGACACCAAATTTTGGCTGCAGATAGGGGGCATCTAGGAACCCTTAACTACCAAGTTTGAAGTTCGGGGGATCTATGGCTACAAATGGGCCCAGTGAGGCATGCAAATGGGCATTGTTGACCCTGTTTGCCACTTACAGTAGCTGCGTATTTCTCACCCTAGGCTTATACTCGAGTCAATACGTTTTTTTTTTTTGTGTGTAAAATTAGGTGCCTCGGCTTCTATTCTGGTCGGCTTATACGCGAGTATATACGGTAATAAACTGACCATGCTAAGCATGAGCGCACAGAGTGGTCAGTTATCTAGCTATGCTGGGAACGCAATCTGCTCTCCTCCAATGATCATACCTGTCCTGACATGCCATCCATTGCACAGCTATTCACTGGGAAGTCCAGTGTACTGCGGTTTCTCCTCCGAGCTCCTTATGCAGCCGAGAACACAGAGAATGTGATAACTTATTAACAAAGAAGAAAAAAACATGCAGGCGGGGGCAGGCCACCTCTGCTATGATAATTCACAGCAGAAGCCAATCTGCGGGTGGCAGACACTCAATGTCCATTGGCACCCAATCATCGGCAATACACAGACGTAAATAGGGTGGGGGAATGGATTCTGTGTTCCTGCAAAGTACTAGAATTCATTACTTCCCCTAGTAAAAGCAGGACACAGTTAACAAAACACTGGCTAGGCGCAAATTTAACCCCTTGGTCGCTCTAGATGTTAACTCACTTCCCAGCCAGTGTCATCAATACAATGATGGTACATATTTTTAGCACTGATCACTGTATTAGTATCACTGGTTCCCGCAAATTGCCAGAATATCTGCTGCAATATCGCAGTCTTGTTATCAGTCACTGATTGCTATTACTAGCATAATTTTATTTTTATTTTAATTAACAGAAATAGATCCCATAGTTTGTAGATGCTATAAAAGTTTGCTAAAACCAATCAATATACGCTTACTGGGATTTTTCCCCCCAAACAAACATGTAGCAGAAGACATACTGGACTAAATTTATAAAGAACTTTGATTCATTACATTTTTTTATTTGATGTGTTTTATAGCAGGAAGTAAAAAATATTGTTTTTCAAAATGGTCAGGTCTTTTATTTTTTAAGCAAAAAACAGAGGTGATCCAATACCACCAAAATAAATTTTATTTGGGCACAGTGTCGCACAACTGTACAATTTTCAATTAAAATAACAGTGCCGGATTGCAAACAAATGGCCTGGTCATGAAGGGGGGGGGGGTAAATCTTCCAGAGGTAAAGTGGTTAAGCCGTTAGGGTTGTTTTACAAGGTCATAGTTTGCAGTATAAAAGTTAAGTGTTCAAGTATATGTAATTTCCTATGCCAATACTTTATAAAACTGAAGGAAACTCAGATAAAATCCACTGGAAAACAAATACAAAAAAGGTTTTTCAGCACTCAATTAGCCAATAAAAGACCCTAAAATACATTAAAAAAAATAAGTAAATAAAAAAAACAAAAAAAACAAAAACAAAAAAGGATCTCAGTCTGGTTTATTGCTATAATGAAAAATTGATGGCTGGGGCTGGCAGGCTCCGTTTCCAGTATGCATTTTAAGGCTTAAAAAGGGGTTGTAAAGTCAAAAGTTTTTTTATCTTAATTCATTCTATGCATTAAAAGAAAAAAAAGTCTTCTGTGTGCAGCGGGGGCTTAGTGTCTGAATGGACACAGGGAGCTGCGACTCGGCTTGGGTGCCCCCATAGCAAGCTGCTTGCTGTGGGGACACTTGATAGGAGGCAGGGGCACCTGAAGAGGCACCTGAGAAGAGGATCCGGGCTGCTCCATGCAAAACCACTACCCAGAGCAGGTATAAGTATAACACAACATTTTTTTTTTTTTTTTCCTATAAAAATAACAAACAACAAGACTTTACAATCACTTTAATTCCCAATTTTGACGAAAGCATATATTTGGCTGCTCCTAACCCTTAATAAGCACCAATGGAAAATAAAACAATCTAGATACTAGATCAACTAAAATCAGCGTAACAAAATTGCCTTACAGAATATGAGAATTTCCTTGCAGCTAGAGTCAATATCAGATAGTGTTTGTTCCAGGTTGGACAGTGATCACAAAACACTGAGATACACATGGCTGGGAACAACCAATAAAGCATGCATTTCAAACGTGTTTAAATATAATTCATTACCCTGTTGTTAATTAGACATGCCAGAATTGTACCAATTAAAAGTCTAATTTGTTGCTTATCTTTGAGGTATGACCACGGGAGCTCTGATACAATGAAGGCTATTTAACATTCCGTGCTTTATCGGATTTTCATCAGCTACTATTTTAAGCTAATATCATTAAAGAGAATCAGATTTTAGCATAAAAAGAACCCCTACTGCTGGCAAATGAAAATCTTCAACTTCAGTTAGGGATCATGCACACATTTAAAAGCACAAGAGAGGTTTGGTTTAACCGCTTGCCGACCGCCACCTGTACATTTACATCAAATATCCCCAAAAAAATATATAAATAGTTCCTCAGTTTAGGCCGATATGTATTCTACATATTATTGGTATAAAAGAAATTGCAATAATTCGTTATAGATTAGTTTGCACAAAAGTTATAGCATCTACAAAATAAGGGATAGTTTTATAGCCTTTTATAAAAAAAAAAAAAAAAAAAAATGTTTTACTAGTAATGGCGGCGATGAACGATTTTTATCATGACTGCGAAAATATGGCGGACACATCGGACAATTTTGACACATTTTTGGGACCATTGTAATTTTTACAGCGATCAGTGCAATTAAAATTGCAGTGATGACTGTCAAAATGACACTGGCAGTGAAGGGGTTAACCACTAGGTGGTGCTTTAGGGGTTAAGTGTGTCCTGGGGGAAGGTTTCTAACTGTGGGAGAGGGGCTGTGTATGACACATCGCTGATCTCTGCTCCGATCACAGGGAGCAGAGATCAGTGCCCTGTCACTAGGCAGAACAGGGAGATGCTTGTTTACATCAGCATCTCCCCGTTCTTCCTCTCCATGAGAGAATCGCAGGTATCCCCACAGCGATCAAGACTGCATGACTCGGTCAGACTCACGGAGCTCGCGACAGGCACGCCCCGCCGGCGGCACGCACGCAATGGCACTGCGGCAAATTCAAAGGCACGTACATGTATGCCCATTTGCCTGTCCGTGCCATTCTGCGGATGTACATCTGTGTGCGCCGGTTGTAATGTGGTTAATACAACCCTAGAGTTGCCTATACCACGGTTCCCATTTCCTTCCTTCATTTTTTAGGTGGCATATTGGTTAAGCATTTGATTAATCAGTTTTTACTCTGGTTTCAATTTTCTCCTCACTGGAAGAACGTTGTAGAAACCATGGTGGCACTAGCAAGTAGGAAAGTTACTGACTGTGCACAAAAACAGCACACAGGAAATACCCGGTTTGGAATTCACAAGGCTTTGAGCATGGCAGAGCTCCACCATAGCTTTCTGGTGTTAGTCATATTTAGTAGAAAAATTTTTTTAGATTTACCTTCAACTATGTAGTGCAAGGGTCTGCCTGATTGCATACAAATTAAAAAAGTGTTTAGGTTTGACCCCATATTATATGGTTTTGGTAAATCTAAAGGGAAAAAAAAAAAATCTAAAGCTATACAATTTTTCATTAGAGGAGGAAGGTGCAATTTCACCTCAACTTTTATAAGAACTTCATGCAGCATTATATTTAAAATACAATTACAGAATGCAAACTTGAAGCTTTAGCATTGCGACCATCTGTACACAATAACAAATGACAAGCACCCAGTGGGGAGTGGAGGAATTTTCTTGGCTTTCATATCAGAAGCAAACTTGCTTTCATGTGTGCAAAACAGCCCATCTTTCTCTTCAACAATAGAACTAATTATAGAAAAATCCTTGGTATAAAATTAGTCATTTAAAAAAAAAAGGTAGACTCTGGACAGAAATACTATTAAACATTCAATTCAAACAACTGCAATTACTTTTTGCATTTAGCAAATGTATACTACAATAACTACATCTTCCAAATGTGATAACCCGAAGCCCAAAGAACACGTGGGATGCTTTGTTTGCACAACAACATTGAAACAAACATTGGTGCTATGCTGCAATCAAACATAATGGTTTGTATTCTAAGGGGTCTATGTATAAAAAAAATTGTGTGGCTGTGGCAAATATCCATTTGTATAGAACACAAAATCACTGTATTTTCTCTAACATATGTAGTTCCTATATTGTCAGTGCCACCTAGTGGTCATAATCAATTTTTTCCCCATAAATAACTTGATCAGGAAAAAAATAAATGTCATGGTCACTAGGTGGCAATGACAATATAAGAACGACCGTATATACTCGAGTGTAGGCCAACCGGAATATAAGCCGAGGCACCAAATTTTACCACAAAAAAAAAAAAATAGAAAAAAACTTGACTCGAGTATAAGTCTAGGGTGAGAAATGCTTTTTGCGATCCCTCCACCCCCCCTTTCTAAAACTTTTGGCACTTTTTGGCCTAGGAAATTCCAGAAGAAGTTTAGAAATTAGTCAGCAGCTACAGTATTTGTAGCTGCTTTTTTTTTTTTAAACTGACTGAAATTCCTTTAACAGCTTAGAGCTGTACTAAACCCTCTGTTCCAATACAGCTGACATCATCATCACCGCCTACCGTATCTGCTCCTGGATCTGCCTGCTAGTGGTAAGCAAGCAGAGTCAGACATAGGGAAAAGTGAATACTACAGTGGGGGGGAGAGACGGGGGGGGGGGGACAGGGGAGATGTGGATACTACAGTGGGGGGGGGGGGGAGGGGGAGACGTGGATACTACAGTGGGGGGGGGGGGAGACGTGGATACTACAGTGGGGGGGGGGGGAGACGTGGATACTACAGTGGGGGGGGAGGGGGAGACGTGGATACTACAGTGGGGGGGAGGGGGAGACGTGGATACTACAGTGGGGGGAGGGGGAGACGTGGATACTACAGTGGGGGGGGGGGGGGGGGAGGGGAGACGTGGATACTACAGTGGGGGGGGGGGAGGGGGAGACGTGGATACTACAGTGGGGGGGGGAGATGACGTGGATACTACAGTGGGGGGGGGGGGAGATGACGTGGATACTACAGTGGGGGGGGGGAGATGACGTGGATACTACAGTGGGGGGGGGGGAGATGACGTGGATACTACAGTGGGGGGGGGAGATGACGTGGATACTACAGTGGGGGGGGGAGATGACGTGGATACTACAGTGGGGGGGGGAGGGGAGACGTGGATACTACAGTGGGGGGGGGAAGATTACGTGGATACTACAGTGGGGGGGGAGGGGGAGACGTGGATACTACAGTGGGGGGGGGAGATGACGTGGATACTACAGTGGGGGGGGGGGGAGGATGACGTGGATACTACAGTGGGGGGGGGGGAGATGACGTGGATACTACAGTGGGGGGGGGAGATGACGTGGATACTACAGTGGGGGGGGGAGATGACGTGGATACTACAGTGGGGGGGGGGAGATGAGTGTGGGGGGGGGAGATGACGTGGATACTACAGTGGGGGGGGGGAGATGACGTGGATACTACAGTGGGGGGGGGGGGAGATGACGTGGATACTACAGTGGGGGGGGGGAGATGACGTGGATACTACAGTGGGGGGGGGGGGGAGATGACGTGGATACTACAGTGGGGGGGGGAGATGACGTGGATACTACAGTGGGGGGGGGGAGATGACGTGGATACTACAGTGGGGGGGGGGGGGAGATGACGTGGATACTACAGTGGGGGGGGGAGATGACGTGGATACTACAGTGGGGGGGGGGGGGAGATGACGTGGATACTACAGTGGGGGGGGGGGGGGAGATGACGTGGATACTACAGTGGGGGGGGGGGGGGAGATGACGTGGATACTACAGTGGGGGGGGGGAGATGACGTGGATACTACAGTGGGGGGGGGAGATGACGTGGATACTACAGTGGGGGGGGGGAGATGACGTGGATACTACAGTGGGGGGGGGGAGATGACGTGGATACTACAGTGGGGGGGGGGGGAGATGACGTGGATACTACAGTGGGGGGGGGGGAGATGACGTGGATACTACAGTGGGGGGGAGTTGACGTGGATATTACAGTGGGGGGGAGAGGTGGATATTACAGTGGGGGGGGAGAGGTGGATATTACAGTGGGGGGGGGGGGGAGGTGGATATTACAGTGGGGGGGGAGAGGTGGATATTACAGTGGGGGGGGGGAGGTGGATATTACAGTGGGGGGGGGGAGAGGTGGATATTACAGTGGGGGGGGGGGAGAGGTGGATATTACAGTGGGGGGGGAGAGGTGGATATTACAGTGGGGGGGGAGAGGTGGATATTACAGTGGGGGGGGAGAGGTGGATATTACAGTGGGGGGGAGAGGTGGATATTACAGTGGGGGGGGGGGTGAGAGGTGGATATTACAGTGGGGGGGGGGACGTGGATATTACAGTGGGGGGAGATGTGGATATTATGTGGGGGGAAGATGACAACATTACCGTTATAATCAATCAAAATTAGTCGATAAAAAAAAAAAAAAAAAAAAAAAATTAAGACCAACCTACGATTACGTTAACGGATGGAAGTCTCAACGCCTGCATGAAGCTTAACCTCACCACATATCAACCAGACTACAAAGCCATCAGCAAAACCATGCAGCACCAGAAGTGGCATTAATGGTAAGAAGTATTTTATTCATCATTGGTTAGCAACAGCATAACAACGTTATTAAAATGAATTCAGAGGTCATGTCCTGTTGGGCAACTTTTCCGTATTTCTTTGTTCTGTGATTTATCTCTTAATAAAGAACACCTGATTGCTTAATTCAGAGACTTATTGTACTTTAAAAGTGTTGGTCTTACATAAAATGCACACATTTACTTGCATTTCGTTTTAAACATATTGTATGGCTCTCACGGAATTACATTTTAAAATATGTGGCGTTCATGGCTCTCAGCCAAAAAGGTTCCCTACCCCTGCATTAGGAAAAAGCTGTGTGCAGCAGCCCCCACCCAATACTTACCTGAGCCCATCTAGATCCAGCGATGTTGCAAGAGTGTCTCAGCTGCCTGGGACGCCCCACCTCATTGGCTGAGATAGCATCTCTGAGCCATTGGCTCCTGCTGCGGTCAAAGTCAGTCAGCCAATGAGGAGAGAAAGGGCTGCGACTCCATGTCTGAATCGACACAGGGAGCTGTGGCTCAGCTCGGGTGCCCCCATAGCAAGCAGCTTGCTGTGGGGGCACTCAACAGGAGGGAGGGTCCAGAAACACTGAAGAGGCACCTGAGAAGAGGAGGAACTGGGCTGCCCTCTGCAAAACCATTACACAGAGCAGGCAAGTATAAAAAAATTTTAATTAAAAATAATAAACACACAAGACTTTAGTATCACTTTAAAACTCTGATCTGCAGTTGCCATGGTGATCAGTTATGACACCAGCCATTTGATTGCTTGACAGTTTGAATGAGGGCATAACCAACGTGAACAGTTATTCACAGCATACCTTGAATGTAACGGTTTTGGGAATTCGCTAAATCGATGGGTTAAGTTCACCTTTTAATCTAAAATTACAATTATGTCTTCTTGACAATTTCATAACATGTACCGTATGCTTAGAATTGTAGAATACTAATAAATGAACTGGAGGGTATAAAATAGTTATGAAAATGAAGTTCACCAGCAAAGACCTTTTTGCATTATATAAAAGGAACAATATAAATGCAGAAGTTTGAAGAAGTTATGTGAAGTATCAAGGGATTAAAAGGTGCCTGGTTTTTTTGATGACCTCCAAATTTTTATTTTATTTTTTTAACATGCAACAACTGGCATCCTAAAAAATAGTTTTAGACTGTACTCTCATGGTTAAACTGGAGGAAGTAAAATTCTCTACTAGACCTAAAAAAAAAAAAATACACAGCAATACGTTTGCTTGCAAGCATAATTCTTTCCCGAAACAGGCTTGTAATCCAAATCACTTGTATATCAAAGCAAACTTCCCCATAAGAAATAATGGAATCTCAGATGATTCATTCCACAACCATTTATTCATATAAAAAAATGATTACTGCAATACAAAATACAGTATAAAGTGTACTGCAAGAATAAAACAAAAATTAACTTGCACTTTTTTTTATTCAAAGGCAGAAAATTGCACTCACAATGTTAAGGAGTCTGGTGCTCATCCATGTAAAGCTGCTGTTGTATACAGTAAAGCCATGGGTGTATATGTACAATAAAGCCGCTGGTGTACAGTATACAGTACTGAATGTGGCCAGTTGCTGGTGGCTCCCAGCGGGGGTGCTGGTGGCTCCCAGCGCTCCCTGGAGACCTCTGGCCACATACAGTACTGTATAAACCAGCGGCTTTACTTGGATGAGCACTAGACTCCTTAACATTGTGAGTGTAATTTTTCTGTTTACATTAAATCTGTGATCTTTCTACGGCTCGTCTTGTAAGACAGCGCGCGCATATTTACATTTCCAGCAATGTCGGCAGCAGATGATGAGTGATCGCTCGTCTCTCGGCTGCCCCCGCCGCCATCCACTGTCAGGGAATCATGAAGTGAAGCTTTGCGTCTTCAATGCCCGGTTCCCTACTGCGCATGCGCGAGTCGGGCTACGCGTCTTCACTGGTCCCCATTGTGTCCTGGGAACTGTGTGTTTCCCAGAACACAACATGGGGGGGGGGGGGGGGACATCTGCGGCTAGCTGTTCCCCTGAAAGGTGCCAATTGTGGCACCGGAGGGGGTGGAAGAATCTGATGAGCGGAAGTTCCATTTTAGGGTGGAACTCCGCTTTAAGTAATATCCGCACTAGGTTTTGGAAATAAAATTTGATTTTTGCACCATTTCTGTGCATCTCAATGGATGGTATAGTAGATCTTAGACATGTGGGTTATACTGCTTCCTACAGGCGCCTGGAACACTACCAAAACAAAAAAAAAAAGTAAAAAAAATAAATTAAAAAAAAAGGTAAAAAAAAAAAAAATTCACTTCATCTGTGGCCCATTTTGGAGATTTATCTTCACTTCCTGTCCCATAACCAAAGTGTGAGATGAAATCCTTGCAAATTAAGGGAATTCCTTGGGGACCCCCAGGTTACAAGAACTAGTGTACCCATTGGAAGATTCTTTTTCTGGGGACAACCCAAAATTTGGGATTTCCTTTACTTTAGTTTTCAATAATGAATAAACAGGACAAATAGAGAGGGTGGAACTCCTCAACAGGGGCACAGACAGCAAGAAGCACAAAGGGAGCTAGGCAGAGCCGAGCTGAGCCGTGTCTTATAAACACAGATAGCAGGGCTCAGAAGCGAGCGCATATAAATGACCCCATAGCATGCAGCTTGTTATGGGGTCACTCGACAGGTGCGAGGGGCCCAGAGCTTTAAATTGCCTTTACAAACATTTTAAGACAAGTCGCACTTAATACAAGAGATTGTACCTGAAATTTTTTTTTTTAAATCCAGCAGCTACAAATACTGCAGCTGCTGACTTAACAAATGGACACTTACCTGTCACAGGGTCCAGCGATGTCAGCAGCAGAGGCCGATCAATCGCTCAGCTCTCTGCTGCTGCCGGCGCCATTCTTGGTGAGGGAATCGGGAAGTGAAGCGTTGCGGTTTCACTTCCTGGTTCCCTACTGGGCATGCCCCGCTGCCCCCATCTGTCCCCCCGCTGCCATCTGTCCCCATCTGTCACCCCGCTGCCATCTGTCCCCATCTGTCACCCCGCTGCCATCTGTCACCCTGCTGCCATCTGCCCCCCCCTGCCTGCTGCCATCTGTCCCCTCCCTGCCTGCTGCCCCCATCGGTCCCCCCCTGCCCGCTGCCATCTGTCCCCCCCCTGCCCGCTGCCATCTGTCCCCCCCCTGCCCGCTGCCATCTGTCCCCCCGCTGCCCGCTGCCATCTGTCCCCCCGCTGCCTGCTGCCCCCATCTGTCCCCCCGCTGCCATCTGTCCCCCCGCTGCCATCTGTCCCCCCCCTGCCCGCTGCCATCTGTCCCCCCCTGCCCGCTGCCATCTGTCCCCATCTGTCCCCCCCCCCCCGCTGCCATCCGTCCCCCCGCTGCCATCTGCCCCCCCCTGTCCGCTGCCATCTGTCCCCCCCTGCCCGCTGCCATCTGTCTTCATCTGTCCCCCCCTGCCCGCTGCCATCTGTCCTCATCTGTCCCCGCTGACATCTGTCCTCATCTGTCCCCCTGCCCGCTGCCATCTGTCCCCAGTGCACCTGTCCCCAGTGCCATGTATAAGTGCCACGTGTCATCAGTGCCATGTATCAGTGCCATCTGTCATCAGTGTCACGTGTCATCGGTGCCACGTATCAGTGCCATCTCTCATCAGTGCCACGTATTAGTGCCACATGATATCAGTGCCACATATAAGTGCCATCTGTCACCAGTGCCACATATTAGTGCCATCTGTCAGTGTCACGTGTCATCAGTGCCCCGTACTAGTGCCATCTGTCATCAGTGCCACATCAGTGTCGCGTGTCATCAGTGCCACGTATCAGTGCCATCTGTCATCAGTGCCACGTATCAGTGCCATCTGTCATCAGTGCCACGTCAGTGTCACGTGTCATTGTCCTGTTGCTCCAGGGCCTTCAAAAGTGTAATAGGTAGTCAACAAGTTAGATGTGTAATTTATGCTCCTAGAACATGTGATGGCGCTCCCTGCATGTTGGGCCTCTCTATGTGGCCAGGCTGTGTAAAAGTCCCACATACGTGGTATCGTAATACTCAGGAGGAGTAGCAGAATTTATTTTGGGGTGTCATTTGTGGTATACACATGCCATGTGAGAGAAATTACCTATTACAATGACAATTTTGTGGAAAAAAATAAAAAATAAATTCATTTTGCAAAGAATTGTGGGAAAAAAATGACATCAAAAAGCTCACCATGCCTCTTACTAAATACCTTGGAATGTCTACTTTCAAAAAAGGGGTCATTTGGGGGGTATTTGTACTTTCCTGGCTTGTTCGGGTCACAAGAAATGAGATCGGTCACCAGTGCATCAGGTGTGATCAATTTTGTATAATTCGCACCACAGTTTGTAGAGTCTGTAACTTTCACAAAGACCAAATAATATCCACTAATTTGGGTTATTTTTACCAAAGATATGTGGCAGTATAAATTGTGGCCAAAATTTATGAAGAAAAAATTAATAATTTGCAAAATTTTATCACAGAAACAAAGAAAAATGCTTTTTTTTCAAAATTTTCGGTCTTTTTTCATTTATAGCGCAAAAAAAAAATAAAAAACCCAGAGGTGATCAAATACCACCAAAAGAAAGCTCTATTTGTGGGAAAAAAAGGACAAAAAATTCATTTGGGTACAGTGTTGCATGACTGAGTAATTGTCATTCAAAGTGTGAGAGCACCGAAAGCTGAAAATTGGTCTGGGCAGGAAGGGTGTTTAAGTGCCCAGTAAGCAAGTGGTTAAACAATAAAAAAAAAGCATTTTGAAGTTTGCCAGTGAGCAGGATTTTACCTTAACGTTTCCTCTGTCAAAATATCATATAGTTGGGCATTACTGTCAGAAGTCAAATGCAACATTCTTGTGATGTGGCTGCAGCTCTGCTTACCACTCAGGATAATCTGACAAAGCATAAAATCATGGCAGCATCACAGGGAGTCTGTGTCAGACTCTGTGCCACAGTCAGACATTTCAGCCACTGTAAATCTATGTTTGATAGGCAAGTATTAAATGGATGCAGCAATATCATATAGCAACTTGTGTACACTTTGCATTTAGCACTATGAACTGGACTGAGTCAGCTTACAGACTCATCCCCATCTTTTTGAAGAGGCAATTGTAAAAACCTGACAAAGTTGATTTATCGATTCATCTATTTTTCTGGTTTGAAAACGTATCAAAGCTATTGGATCAGCATTGCAGGCTGGCATCCAACATTTAGAGGGGTTAACAGTCAGTCAACGTATTTCTCCATGCAGCAGCAGTCAAGGAAGAAACAGGAATGATCAAATACTGTACAGTATACAAGTTTCGAAACAAAAACGTGGTATGTAGGGGCCAAGATGTTGTTCTACTAGTTAATAAGTTGCTGCTGTGTTATACATGAAATTCAACTAAATCTGAAAAACACTAATCAAAGAAGGTCTTGACAAATTTGCTTTGAATTTAGGAGCCAGCTAAAGAAAATAAAAAAAATAAATAAATTAAAAAAAATAAATAAATAAAAAAGTTATGAGCCAGTGCGTGGCGATATACAACATGTGTATCACAATTGACGCCCCAAAGTGTCCATTTAGGCTTGTACATGCATATATTTGGGGTGGGGTAACTCATTTTTTACAAGTAATAAGAACATTTTTCTTTATCACAGGTGACAAAAATTCCCTTAGTGCTGATTTTTTAGGTAACAGGTTCTCTTTAATGAGACATGCAGGGTCTCCCCTGTGCGCCACTGAATGTATTGCAGTGCAGATCTCACTGCATTACATTCTTTCCTGGTCAACTGGGACCCGGAAGTGACATCATACATGTCGCTTCCAGGTCAAAAACACTGAAATACCCTGTGGCGCCTGGTATGCCGGTCCCGTGCTTTCAGATGGGCAAGTGGGATACATAGCAGGGGGGCACGTGCAGGGAAGGGAAAGGGCACTTTACCTGCGTGTGAGGAAGCAAATAGGGTGGCAGCAGAGCCGCCTGAAGGCTTACACCGGACAAGTGGCCTGGCGCCTGGGATTTGTTGAGCCCCAATTTAAGGAAAAACATTAAAGAATTGCAAATGCCACGTATGATCCAAAAAAAGCCTCAAAATATCCTGCAATGCTGAACGTATTACCTGAATCTGTTCTGGGGTCCATTGATCCAGGTTCACAGATTTAACTCTTGATATATGAACTCCAAGGTTTCGATGGATTCCAGCACATCTGATGCATATAAATACTCCTAAATTCCATGAAGCCCATCTTGGCCCTGCAAAATAGTCAACACATAGGAGGTTAAATAAAACATAAAAAGTGGCAAGCAAATAAAAAACACTCTAGAGCCTATTGGTGAATTTTCTATAAATGTATTATACATTTGGTAAACTCTGCTTGGACCCATACATGTGAGAACTGTATAATGCAGTAGGTGTTGAGGCTAGCGGATACTGAACACACAAAGTCACACTCTAGTGGAACATCAGTAGAAGTTGAGAACCACTAGTATAGAGAAATAGCTCCAGCTTTAATCTACTCTACTGCTAAAACAGTGAAAGAGAAAAATCAAGAGAAATGATGTGCAATGTTGAGTGCAGGCAACATTCAGGGCAGTGCAACCCAGCACAAAACAAAGGGGATGCTTTGCTAATAGGTGGTGTGGACTAAATTAGGCTCAATAAAAACCTTATGTTCCAGAAGTGAGAAGCACATTTGATAACATATGACATGACATAAGGCACAACAAGCACCCTCCTTTAAACGAGCGCAGCTTTAGAACGCAATAGCAAACATTTTCTGATAAAGGCAACTTAGCATTACCTGAAACAAGTCAACTTTCAAATGTATTAAAAGGTTAAAAGAAACAAAGAGTTTAAACCCATGGGAAATATTTACTTTATGAAGTGGGAAAGAATAAAACCAATTAAGATGTCTAATTAAGATAACTACTTTGTCCTAGATATATATTTCTATGAAGTCCAGCTACATAATAAAATGAACAGCAAAAACATGTTTTTGAATTGCTTATAAAGGGTTCTGTTCATTTCTAAATGGAACAACATGCATTTAAAAAAATAAATTGAAGGTGGAAAAAAAAAAGCAATAAGATACAGGATATAACTTCACAAAATGATTTTAAGCAGTATGGAGCCATTGATTTCTAAAGTGATAGCTCAAGCTATGAATTATGGGCTAATATAGACTGAATAGCGTTCTCCAGCACCGACAAAAGGAAAGCTCACTTGCTGAGAAGCTACTACTTTAAAAAAAAAAAAGTCTTTGATTAACTGGGATAACTATGTTATAGCAGACTCTACAATGCCCTGCAGATGGAAAATCAGGAATCTAGCACACCATGGAAGGCTTGAAAACACATTTTTCATTTCCATCAATTTCTTATAGAGCTACAGTATGTGAGCAAATAGTTAAACTCATTTCCCCGCCCTCTAAATTATAGTCTTTATATACACTTTAACTGCAAAATATCGAACTTCCAGAAGTCAGAATATAGAGATGGCGGTAGAACTCTTTTTGACATGTTTATTAAAATCTGTTCATATATATTAAAGAATATATAAAGGCAACATTTTATATGCCTGATATTTGCCTGCTGTACCATGTACTTGTATGAAAAAAAAAGTATCCTGTTCTTTTATTGCTTCCCTCTGCTTTCCTATTACCGTATATATTCGAG
The DNA here is from genome assembly GCA_028564925.1 of Lithobates sylvaticus. Taxonomy (NCBI): domain Eukaryota; kingdom Metazoa; phylum Chordata; class Amphibia; order Anura; family Ranidae; genus Lithobates; species Lithobates sylvaticus. The sequence goes on along the minus strand of CM053028.1, from coordinate 316,198,728 downwards.
TATAAGCCGAGTTTTTCAGCACATTGTTTGTGCTGAAAGTGCCCCCTCGGCTTATACTCGAGTTAAGCACTTTCCTGCAGCAGAGAATGACATTTTCCAACCCGACTTTGGGGCATCTTATTTCGGGGCCACTTGGAACCCCGAATTTGGAGTGCAAACCCAGTGGAAACTAGCACTACAACATATATGGGGTTCCTAGCACCAAGTGGCCCCGAAGTACAGGGCCCCAAAGTCAGTCAACTGTGTCCATCTACAGCCATGTCAGTTCGGGACCCTTTGGGTTCAGAGACACCAAATTTTGGCTGCAGATAGGGGGCATCTAGGAACCCTTAACTACCAAGTTTGAAGTTCGGGGGATCTATGGCTACAAATGGGCCCATTGAGGCATGCAAATGGGCACAGTGAGGCTGCAAATGGGCATTGTTGACCCTCTTTGCCACTTACAGTAGCTGCGTATTTCTCACCCTAGGCTTATACTCGAGTCAATACGTTTTCCCAGTTTTTTGTGGTAAAATTAGGTGCCTCGGCTTCTATTCTGGTCGGCTTATACTCGAGTATATACAGTAATAACTGACCATGCTAAGCATGAGCGCACAGAGTGGTCAGTTATCTAGCTATGCTGGGAACGCAATCTGCTCTCCTCCAATGATCATACCTGTCCTGACATGCCATCCATTGCACAGCTATTCACTGGGAAGTCCAGTGTACTGCGGTTTCTCCTCTGAGCTCCTTATGCAGCCGAGAACACAGAGAATGTGATAACTTATTAACAAAGAAGAAAAAAACATGCAGGCGGGGGCAGGCCATCTCTGCTATGATAATTCACAGCAGAAGCCAATCTGCGGGTGGCAGACACTCAATGTCCGTTGGCACCCAATCATCGGCAATACACAGACGTAAATAGGGTGGGGGAATGGATTCTGTGTTCCTGCAAAGTACTAGAATTCATTACTTCCCCTAGTAAAAGCAGGACACAGTTAACAAAACACTGGCTAGGCGCAAATTTAACCCCTTGGTCGCTCTAGATGTTAACTCACTTCCCAGCCAGTGTCATCAATACAATGATGGTACATATTTTTAGCACTGATCACTGTATTAGTATCACTGGTTCCCGCAAAGTGCCAGAATATCTGCTGCAATATCGCAGTCTTGTTATTAGTCACTGATCGCTATTATTAGCATAATTTTATTTTTATTTTAATTAACAGAAATAGATCCCATAGTTTGTAGATGCTATAAAAGTTTGCTAAAACCAATCAATACACGCTTACTGGGATTTTTCCCCCCAAACAAACATGTAGCAGAAGACATACTGGACTAAATTTATAAAGAACTTTGATTCATTACATTTTTTTTATTTGATGTGTTTTATAGCAGAAAGTAAAAAATATTGTTTTTCAAAATGGTCAGGTCTTTTATTTTTTAAGCAAAAAACAGAGGTGATCCAATTCCACCAAAATAAATTTTATTTGGGCACAGTGTCGCACAACCGTACAATTTTCAATTAAAATAACAGTGCCGGATTGCAAACAAATGGCCTGGTCATGAAGGGGGGGGGGGGGTAAATCTTCCAGAGGTAAAGTGGTTAAGGGTTGTTTTACAAGGTCATAGTTTGCAGTATAAAAGTTAAGTGTTCAAGTATATGTAATCTCCTATGCCAATACTTTATAAAACTGAAGGAAACTCAGATAAAATCCACTGGAAAACAAATACAAAAAGTTTTTTCAGCACTCAATTAGCCAATAAAAGACCCTAAAATACATTAAAAAAAATAAGTAAATAAAAAAAAAAAAAAAAAAAAAAAAAATGATCTCAGTCTGGTTTATTGCTATAATGAAAAATTGATGGCTGGGGCTGGCAGGCTCCGTTTCCAGTATGCATTTTAAGGCTTAAAAGGGGTTGTAAAGTCAAAAGTTTTTTTATCTTAATTCATTCTATGCATTAAAAGAAAAAAAAGTCTTCTGTGTGCAGCGGGGGCTTAGTGTCTGAATGGACACAGGGAGCTGCGACTCGGCTTGGGTGCCCCCATAGCAAGCTGCTTGCTGTGGAGACACTTGATAGGAGGCAGGGGCACCTGAAGAGGCACCTGAGAAGAGGATCCGGGCTGCTCCGTGCAAAACCACTACCCAGAGCAGGTATAAGTATAACACAACATATTTGTTATTTTTATAGGAAAAAAAAATAAAAACAAGACTTTACAATCACTTTAATTCCCAATTTTGACGAAAGCATATATTTGGCTGCTCCTAACCCTTAATAAGCACCAATGGAAAATAAAACAAACAATCTAGATACTAGATCAACTAAAATCAGCGTAACAAAATTGCCTTACAGAATATGAGAATTTCCTTGCAGCTAGAGTCAATATCAGATAGTGTTTGTTCCAGGTTGGACAGTGATCACAAAACACTGAGATACACATGGCTGGGAACAACCAATAAAGCATGCATTTCAAACGTGTTTAAATATAATTCATTACCCTGTTAATTAGACATGCCAGAATTGTACCAATTAAAAGTCTAATTTGTTGCTTATCTTTGAGGTATGACCACGGGAGCTCTGATACAATGAAGGCTATTTAACATTCCGTGCTTTATCGGATTTTCATCAGCTACTATTTTAAGCTAATATCATTAAAGAGAATCAGATTTTAGCATAAAAAGAACCCCTACTGCTGGCAAATGAAAATCTTCAACTTCAGTTAGGGATCATGCACACATCTAAAAGCACAAGAGAGGTTTAGTTTAACCGCTTGCCGACCGCCACCTGTACATTTACATCAAATATCCCCAAAAAATATATAAAAAAAATAGTTCCTCAGTTTAGGCCGATATGTATTCTACATATTATTGGTATAAAAAAAAAAAAATTGCAATAATTCGTTATAGATTAGTTTGCACAAAAGTTATAGCATCTACAAAATAAGGGATAGTTTTATAGCCTTCTATAAAAAAAATAAAATAAAAAAATGTTTTAAATGGCGGCGATGAACGATTTTTATCATGACTGCGAAAATATGGCGGACACATCGGACAATTTTGACACATTTTTGGGACCCTTGTAATTTTTACAGCGATCAGTGCAATTAAATTGCAGTGATTACTGTCAAAATGACACTGGCAGTGAAGGGGTTAACCACTAGGTGGTGCTTTAGGGGTTAAGTGTGTCCTGGGGGAAGGTTTCTAACTGTGGGAGAGGGGCTGTGTATGACACATCGCTGATCTCTGCTCCGATCACAAGGAGCAGAGATCAGTGTCCTGTCACTAGGCAGAACAGGGAGATGCTTGTTTACATCGGCATCTCCCCGTTCTTCCTCTCCATGAGAGAATCGCAGGTATCCCCACAGCGATCAAGACTGCATGACTCGGTCAGACTCACGGAGCTCGCGACAGGCACGCCCCGCACGCAATGGCACTGCGGCAAATTCAAAGGCACGTACATGTATGCCCATTTGCCTGTCCGTGCCATTCTGCGGATGTACATCTGTGTGCGCCGGTTGTAATGTGGTTAATACAACCCTAGAGTTGCCTATACCACGGTTCCCATTTCCTTCCTTCATTTTTTAGGTGGCATATTGGTTAAGCATTTGATTAATCAGTTTTTACTCTGGTTTCAATTTTCTCCTCACTGGAAGAAAGTTGTAGAAACCATGGTGGCACTAGCAAGTAGGAAAGTTACTGACTGTGCACAAAAACAGCACACAGGAAATACCCGGTTTGGAATTCACAAGGCTTTGAGCATGGCAGAGCTCCACCATAGCTTTCTGGTGTTAGTCATACTTATGCCTCGTACACACGTACGGACTTTTCCCAGCGGGCCTAAGTCCAGCGGACAATCCGCTGGACTTTCCGCTAGGTCCGCTGGACTTTCCGAGGGTGTGGACTTGCCCACACACGCACGGACTTCTCCAGCAGATAATCCGCCGGCCAAAAGTCCGCGGGACTTTTGAAAATGAACGGACTGCCCACACACGGAGCAGTCCGTTCATTTCGAACGTAACTTCAGGTTACGTAGCTAGCGTAGGCAGTAAATGCCGCCGCGCTAGCTCCGCAAGCTGGCATGGATTTAAAGGGAATCCCCACGCCGAAAAAACGGCGTGGGGGTTCCCCCCAAATCCATGTCAGACCCTCATCCGAGCACGCAGCCTGGCAGGCCAGGAAAGGGGTGGGGACGAACGAGCGCCCCCCCCCCCTCCTGAGCCGTACCAGGCCGCGTGCCCTCAACATGGGGGTGCCCTGGGGAAAGGGGGGCCGTGCGGCCCCCCCACCCCAAAGCACCTTGTCCCCATGTTGATGAGGACAAGGGCCTCTTCCCGACAACCCTGGCCGTTGGTTGTCGGGGTCTGCGGGCGGGGGCTTATCGGAATCTGGGAGCCCCCTTTAATAAGGGGCCCCCAGATACCGGCCCCCCACCCTATGTGAATGAGTATGGGGTACGATGTACCCCTACCCATTCACCTAAGGTGTAAAATGTAAAGTAAAAAAAAACACCCACACTTTTGAAAAAATAGTTTATTGCACTGCTCCGGGGGTCTTCTTCCGTCTTGGGGGTCTTCTCGCCGGACTCCCCCGCCATTTACCAAGCTCTTTTACCGAGCGAGGGGAGTCCGGCTACCTTCTTCGTCGTCGCCGCCATCTGGGGGTCTCGATCCGCCTTCGGGGGTCTTCTCGCCGGACTCCTCCCCTCTCTTCTGCTCTTTTACCTAGCTCTTTCACGAGGGGAGGAGTCCGGCTACCTTCTTCGTCGTCGCCGCCGTCGTCTGGGGGTCTCGATCCGCCTTCGGGGGTCTTCCGGGGGTCTCTTCTGTTCTTGCGGCGGTCGTCGTCTTCCGCGCCGCCGGCGCCTTGTCCTTCTTCTTGTCCTTCTTGTTCTTCCGATGTTGACCCGTCGCTGTCTCTGCCCGGAATGCCTGTGCTGATCTGCGCTCGGACTTATATAGGGACATGGGGGACAGGGTCACATGTTCATGTCACATGGTGACCCCGCCCCCTTGCGATGTCACAGTCCCAGCATCCTCCGGGACTGTGACAACACAAGGGGGCGGGGTCACCATGTGACATGAACATGTGACCCTGTCCCCCATGTCCCTATATAAGTCCGAGCGCAGATCGGCACAGGCATTCCGGGCAGAGACAGCGACGGGTCAACATCGGAAGAAGAAGAAGAAGAAGAACAAGAAGGACAAGAAGAAGGACAAGGCGCCGGCGGCGCGGAAGACGACGACCGCCGCAAGAACAGAAGAGACCCCCGGAAGACCCCCGAAGGCGGATCGAGACCCCCAGACGACGGCGGCGACGACGAAGAAGGTAGCCGGACTCCTCCCCTCGTGAAAGAGCTAGGTAAAAGAGCAGAAGAGAGGGGAGGAGTCCGGCGAGAAGACCCCCAAGACGGAAGAAGACCCCCGAAGGCGGATCGAGACCCCCAGACGGCGGCGACGACGAAGAAGGTAGCCGGACTCCCCTCGCTCGGTAAAAGAGCTTGGTAAATGGCGGGGGAGTCCGGCGAGAAGACCCCCAAGACGGAAGAAGACCCCCGGAGCAGTGCAATAAACTATTTTTTCAAAAGTGTGGGTGTTTTTTTTTACTTTACATTTTACACCTTAGGTGAATGGGTAGGGGTACATCGTACCCCATACTCATTCACATAGGGTGGGGGGCCGGTATCTGGGGGCCCCTTATTAAAGGGGGCTCCCAGATTCCGATAAGCCCCCGCCCGCAGACCCCGACAACCAACGGCCAGGGTTGTCGGGAAGAGGCCCTTGTCCTCATCAACATGGGGACAAGGTGCTTTGGGGTGGGGGGGCCGCACGGCCCCCCTTTCCCCAGGGCACCCCCCATGTTGAGGGCACGCGGCCTGGTACGGCTCAGGAGGGGGGGGGGGCGCTCGTTCGTCCCCACCCCTTTCCTGGCCTGCCAGGCTGCGTGCTCGGATGAGGGTCTGACATGGATTTGGGGGGAACCCCCACGCCGTTTTTTCGGCGTGGGGATTCCCTTTAAATCCATGCCAGCTTGCGGAGCTAGCGCGGCGGCATTTACTGCCTACGCTAGCTACGTAACCTGAAGTCACGTGCTAAATGAACGGACTTGCCGATGAGCGGCAAGTCCCTTCATTTCAAAAGTCCCGCGGACTTGCCCACTAACGGCGGGATTGTCCGCTGGACTTCCAAGTCCAGCGGATAATTTGAAAACAAAACCTGAAACTTTAGTCCGCCGTACTTTGGCGCCAAAAAGTCCGCCGGCGCCCACACACGAGGGGATTATCCGCTGGACTTCAGTCCAGAGGATAATCCCGCGGGATTGTCCCTTCGTGTGTACGCGGCCTCAGTAGAAAAAAAATTTAGATTTACCTTCAACTATGTAGTGCAAGGGTCTGCCTGATTGCATACAAATTAAAAAAGTGTTTAGGTTTGACCCCATATTATATGGTTTTGGTAAATCTAAAAGGGAAAAAAAAAAAATCTAATGAAAAATTGTATAGCTTTAGAGGAGGAAGGTGCAATTTCACCTCAACTTTTATAAGAACTTCATGCAGCATTATATTTAAAATACAATTACAGAATGCAAAATTGAAGCTTTAGCATTGCGACCATCTGTACACAATAAAAAATGACAAGCACCCAGTGGGGAGTGGAGGAATTTTCTTGGCTTTCATATCAGAAGCAAACTTGCTTTCATGTGTGCAAAACAGCCCATCTTTCTCTTCAACAATAGAACTAATTATAGAAAAATCCTTGGTATAAAATTAGTCATTTAAAAAAAAAGGTAGACTCTGGACAGAAATACTATTAAACATTCAATTCAAACAACTGCAATTACTTTTTGCATTTAGCAAATGTATACTACAATAACTACATCTTCCAAATGTGATAACCCGAAGCCCAAAGAACACGTGGGATGCTTTGTTTGCACAACAACATTGAAACAAACATTGGTGCTATGCTGCAATCAAACATAATGGTTTGTATTCTAAGGGGTCTATGTATAAAAAAAATTGTGTGGCTGTGACAAATATCCATTTGTATAGAACACAAAATCACCGTATTTTTTCTAACATATGTAGTTCCTATATTGTCAGTGCCACCTAGTGGTCATAATCCATTTTTTCCCCATAAATAACTTGATCAGGAAAAAAATAAATGTCATGGTCACTAGGTGGCAATGACAATATAAGAACGACCGTATATACTCGAGTGTAGGCCAACCGGAATATAAGCCGAGGCACCAAATTTTACCACAAAAAAAAAAAAATAGAAAAAAAAACTTATTGACTCGAGTATAAGTCTAGGGTGAGAAATGCTTTTTGCAATCCCTCCACCCCCCCTTTCTAAAACTTTTGGCACTTTTTGGCCTAGGAAATTCCAGAAGAAGTTTAGAAATTAGTCAGCAGCTACAGTATTTGTAGCTGCTTTTTTTTTTTTTTTAAACTGACTGAAAATTCCTTTAACAGCTTAGAGCTGTACTAAACCCTCTGTTCCAATACAGCTGACATCATCATCACCGCCTACCGTATCTGCTCCTGGATCTGCCTGCTAGTGGTAAGCAAGCAGAGTCAGACATAGGGAAAAGTGAATACTACAGTGGGGGGGAGGGGAGACGTGGATACTACAGTGGGGGGGAGGGGAGACGTGGATACTACAGTGGGGGGGAGGGGAGACGTGGATACTACAGTGGGGGGGAGGGGAGACGTGGATACTACAGTGGGGGGGGGGAGACGTGGATACTACAGTGGGGGGGAGGAGAGACGTGGATACTACAGTGGGGGGGGAGGAGAGACGTGGATACTACAGTGGGGGGGGGAGAGACGTGGATACTACAGTGGGGGGGGGAGGAGAGACGTGGATACTACAGTGGGGGGGGGGGGGGAGAGGACGTGGATACTACAGTGGGGGGGAGGGGAGACATGGATACTACAGTGGGGGGGGGAGATGACGGGGATATTACAGTGTGGGGGGGAGACGTGGATATTACAGTGGGGGGGAGACGTGGATATTACAGTGGGGGGGGAGACGTGGATATTACAGTGGGGGGGGGGGGAGACGTGGATATTACAGTGGGGGGGGGGGGGAGACGTGGATATTACAGTGGGGGGGAGGTGGATATTACAGTGGGGGGGGGGGGGGAGACGTGGATATTACAGTGGGGGGAGATGTGGATATTATGTGGGGGGAAGATGACAACATTACCGTTATAATCAATCAAAATTAGTCGATAAAAAAAAAAAAAAAAAAAAACAACATTAAAGACCAACCTACGATTACGTTAACGGATGGAAGTCTCAACGCCTGCATGAAGCTTAACCTCACCACATATCAACCAGACTACAAAGCCATCAGCAAAACCATGCAGCACCAGAAGTGGCATTAATGGTAAGAAGCATTTTATTCATCATTGGTTAGCAACAGCATAACGTTATTAAAATGAATTCAGAGGTCATGTCCTGTTGGGCAACTTTGCCGTATTTCTTTGTTCTGTGATTTATCTCTTAATAAAGAACACCTGATTGTTTAATTCAGAGACTTATTGTACTTTAAAAGTGTTGGTCTTACATAAAATGCACACATTTACTTGCATTTCGTTTTAAACATATTGTATGGCTCTCACGGAATTACATTTTAAAATATGTGGCGATCATGGCTCTCAGCCAAAAAGGTTCCCTACCCTTGCATTAGGAAAAAGCTTTGTGCAGCAGCCCCCACCCAATACTTACCTTAGCCCATCTAGATCCAGCGATGTTGCAAGAGTGTCTCAGCTGCCTGGGACGCCCCGCCTCATTGGCTGAGATAGCAGCGCTGAGCCATTGGTTCCTGCTGCGGTCAAAGTCAGTCAGCCAATGAGGAGAGAAAGGGCTGCGGCTCTATGTCTGAATCGACACAGGGAGCTGTGGCTCAGCTCAGGTGCCCCCATAGCAAGCAGCTTGCTGTGGGGGCACTCAACAGGAGGGAGGGTCCAGAAACTTTGAAGAGGCACCTGAGAAGAGGAGGAACTGGGCTGCCCTCTGCAAAACCATTACACAGAGCAGGTAAGTAAAATATTTTTTAATTAAAAATAATAAACAACACACAAGACTTTAGTATCACTTTAAACCTCTGATCTGCAGTTGCCATGGTGCAAGCTATGTGATCAGTTATGACACCAGCCATTTGATTGCTTGGCAGTTTGAATGAGGGCATAACCAACGTGAACATTTATTCACAGCATACCTTGAATGTAACGGTTTTGGGAATTCGCTAAGTCGATGGGTTAAGTTCACCTTTGAATCTAAATTACAATTATGTCTTCTTGACAATTTCATAACATGTATATGCTTAGAATTGTAGAATACTAATAAATGAACTGGAGGGTACAAAATAGTCATGGAAATGAAGTTCACCAGCAAAGACCTTTTTGCATTATATAAAAGGAACAATATAAATGCAGAAGTTTCAAGTTATGTGAAGTATCAAGGGATTAAAAGGTGCCTAAACAAGCCATGGATGGATCAGATAAAGAAGATGGGGAAAAAGGATGAATAGGGCTGTTTTCTGGATGACCTCCAAATGTAAAAAAAAAAAAAAAAAAAAAACAAACAAACAAACAAACAAACAAACAAACAAACAAACAAACAACATGCAACAACTGGCATCCTAAAATAAATAGTTTTAGACTGTACTCTCATGGTTAAACTGAAGCTAGTATCTCTGGAGGAAGTAAAATTCTCTACTAGACCTAAAAAAAAATATATACAGTAATACGTTTGCTTGCAAGCATAATTCTTTCCTGAAACAGGCTTGTAATCCAAATCACTTGTATATCAAAGCAAACTTCCCCATAAGAAATAATGGAATCTCAGATGATTCATTCCACAACCATTTATTCATATAAAAAAATGATTACTGCAATACAAAATACAGTATAAAGTGTACTGCAAGAATAAAACAGAATTAACTTGCACTTTTTTTTTATTCAAAGGCAGAAAATTGCACTCACAATGTTAAGGAGTCTGGTGCTCATCCATGTAAAGCTGCTGTTGTATACAGTAAAGCCATGGGTGTATATGTACAATAAAGCCACTGGTGTACAGTATACAGTACTGAATGTGGCCAGAGGTCCGGGGGTGCTGGTGGCTCCCAGCGCTCCCTGGAGAACATGGAGACCTCTGGCCACATACAGTACTGTATACACCAGCGGCTTTACATGGATGAGCACTAGACACCTTAACATTGCGAGTGTAATCTTTCTGTTTACATTAAATCTGTGATCTTTCTACGGCTCGTCTTGTAAGACAGCACTCGCATATTTTTTTTTCTAAAATGTTGCTAGTCTTGCAAAATGTTTGTATACTGCATCGCAAACCAAAAAGGTATTACTGCATTTGTTTAAAGAGGAGTGCCACCTTAGAAAAAAAATATTAAAAGTCAGCAGCTACAAATACTGCAGCTGCTGACTTTTAATAAAATGGACACTTACCTGTTCCAAGGTCCAGCGATGTCTGCAGCAGATGACGAGCGATCGCTCGTCTCTCGGCTGCCCCCGCCGCCATCCACTGTCAGGGAATCATGAAGTGAAGCTTTGCGTCTTCAATGCCCGGTTCCCTACTGCGCATGCGCGAGTCGCGCTACGCGTCTTCACTGGTCCCCATTGTGTCCTGGGAACTGTGTGTTTCCCGGAACACAACGTGGGGGGGGGGGGTACAGCTGCGCGGCTAGCTGTTCCCCTGAAAGGTGCCAATTGTGGCACCGGAGGGGGTGGAAGAATCTGATGAGCGGAAGTTCCATTTTAGGGTGGAACTCCGCTATAAGTAATATCCACACTAGGTTTTGGAAATAAAATTTGATTTTTGCACCATTTCTGTGCATCTCAATGGATGGTATAGTAGATCTTAGACATGTGGGTTATACTGCTGCCTACAGGCGCCTGGAACACTACCAAAACAAAAAAAAAAAGTAAAAAAATAAATAAAAAAAAAAAAAAAAAAAAGGTAAAAAAAAATTCACTTCATCTGTTGCCCATTTTGGAGATTTATCTTCACTTCCTGTCCCATAACCAAAGTGTGAGATGAAATCCCTGCAAATTAAGGGAATTCCTTGGGGACCCCCAGGTTACAAGAACTAGTGTACCCATTGGAAGATTCTTTTTTTGGGGACAACCCAAAATTTGGGATTTTCTTTACTTTAGTTTTCAATAATGAATAACAGGACAAATAGAGAGGGTGAAACTCCTTAACAGGGGCACAGACAGCAAGAAGCACAAAGAAGGGAGCTAGGCGGAGCCAAGCTGAGCCGTGTCTTATAAACACAGATAGCAGGGCTCAGAAGCGAGCGCATATAAATGACCCCATAGCATGCAGCTTGTTATGGGGTCACTCGACAGGTGGGAGGGGCCCAGAGCACTGGCAGAGGACTCGACAAGAGTAGGATCATGGCAGCTCTGTGCAAAACCATTGCACAGAGCAGGCAAGTATGATAGGTTTGTTTTTGTTTGTTTTTGTTTGTTTCTTTAAATTGCCTTTACAAACATTTTAAGACAAGTCGCATTTAATAAATGAGATTGTACCTGAAATTTTTTATTTTTTAATCCAGCAGCTACAAATACTGCAGCTGCTGACTTAACAAATGGACCCTTACCTGTCACAGGGTCCAGCGATGTTAGCAGCAGAGGCCGATCAATCGCTCGGCTCTCTGCTGCTGCCGGCGCCATTCTCTGTGAGGGAATCGGGAAGTGAAGCGTTGCGGTTTCACTTCCTGGTTCCCTACTGGGCATGCGCGAGTCGCGCAGCGCAATGAGAATCGTCCGCGATGTATGCTGGGACCCGTGTGTGTCCCGGCAGACAGCGCGCCATAACAGGAAGAGGCATAGACTCCCGTGGGAGTCTATGCCCGGAAGTGGGTGCAAATACCTGTGACACCGGAGGGGGGGGGGGTTCCGATGAGCAGAAGTTCCACTTTAGGGTGGAACTCCGCTTTAAATTGGGATAGAACGGGACTTGTCTTGATTTGGGAGGGCTTTTGCTTAGAAAATGAACATTCTCCCCAGATGCCTTTACTTAATTGCAAGCCATCCAAATTCCCACCCTTTTTTTCCCAGAATACGGAGACTCTCTACCTTCATTTGGAAAAGGTGAAATGCTTACTCTTGGAGTTCTCATTTGTCTCTGCCAAAAAATAAGGCTAGAGGAGGCCTTCCAGACCTGAGATCATACCATAAAGCCTATCTTCTAACCAGGATGGTAGATTGGCACATCAATAGGGTAGCGAAAAACTGGGTTTTACAATCTGGCTTTAAAACACAATGCAACTTTGAGTTAATGTCCAGAGCCACCATTTCTTCTGTGGTGGATCCTTTTGCCCAAGATCCGAATTAGCTTCACCTGATACACACGCTATTGCCATGGTGATCATATCTCCAAATATGACACTTATTCAATCATCCCGACTTGACTATAGCAGACCCCTCTTACCTTTTTTGAAAACTGACAATTTTTCTTTAGTTTAACAAAGTACAAAACAGCTGTGTAGCACGAGTACTAGAATGTCAAGATACGAGGTACCAAGAAGATGCAAAAAAAAAAAAAGCAGAGGAATAAGCCCTTTAGTAAAGCAATGTGAATGTGTGCACAAGTCACTTTAAATGCCATTTATTGTAGACACCTACACTTATTAGTATTGTATTATTTATTACCTCTCACCAGTAATATTGATATTTTAATAATATTTTTATGACTGGTACATCCTTTATTGCATTACTTCACTTTTAGCTACGTATTGCGCGAAATTCCTTTTATATCTACCTTTAGTAAAGCAACCTAACACATTAATTAAGCTTAGTTCAGACAGAGGCAATATGAATTGTGGGCAGAATCACCGTAATTCCAGGATCACAATGATTCTGCCCATGGTTCAAATCACCTATGTGTGAACAGAGACTTAAAAGAAAGCAGCCAGCAGAGCTGCTGGCAAACAAAATTCACTGGCAGCCATATAGGTACTGCAAAATACCATCAACAAGTACGCAGATCTATAGAGAAACGTTATGTTGGTTGTAGAAGTAAAACGAAAGCCTTCAAAAGAAGAAGAAAAAAAAAAAAAGATAGATCAGATAAGATAGCCGGAAAAAAATAAGTGGGGGGGGATGAAAACTTCCAACTGCCCTGGTCCATCTATCTACCCCGAGGCCGGACACAATCGAATGTTCCACAACAGGCTCCGTTTTGAGTCTGCGAGAAGGAAGATCAAGTGAGTGGGGTCTCCAAAATATCCCATGGCTCCCAGATACAGTTGTAACTATCCAAGGAGTTCAGACCCCTCTTAACTTTTGAAACTCTGCGTGCTTCCAAGATATCATACAGATACCTAAAAGTGAAGCACGGGATCTAAAAAAATTAAAAATTAAATATTATTATTATTATTATTATTACCTACCCAGATGGTAGGTATGCTGCATCTGTCCCCCACTTCCTTTAAAAGACTGAGAACTGAGTGATCAAAGACCACTGTCAGTCACCAGCTCTCTGCTCCTCCAGTGCTCACGGGAGCGCTGGGCTGCGGGGAAGGCGGAAGCGGCTGTCTCAGGCGCTAAGCAGCAGCTCCCAATCGCCAATCACATGTCAGTTGTAAACAATGGTTTTCATAGCCATTGTGCACTATTGTAATGTCTGCGATTGGCTCTGGACCTTGTGATCACTGACCAATCACAGCAGACCTCTACCATGTGATAGCTGTGACCAATCACAGCTATCACAATGGCACAAGAATGGAGGCCATTCACAGTTTCACAGTGTAAAAATGTAAAATGTAATAAGCAATCATAGCATAAAAAAAAATCATGTTAACCGCCCCAGAGCTGTACAATATCAATATAGAGACACTGTACTGCTCTAGTGACAGCATGTATAAAAAATATAAATATGTCAGTGTCCCAGAGTATTGCTCAATTGGCATTCAAATTCTGACAGCGGTGAAATTATTGTATTGAAGTGGTTAAAGAGGAAAAGGCCCTGCAGAGTTCAATAACCCAACTACGGGTTTTTTTGTTTTTTACAGTCATTTATGGCCAACCAAGGTGAATGCAAAAATGCTCCATCACTGCAGCGTCTGTGATACATTTCCCCAGGTAAAGAAGTACTTCTGCTATGACAATCTGGTGTTGTTCATAGCTAGTTCTCTTAGGTGCATAGTTCTTAAAAAAGAGCTCTGACATTTTTTCACCTTCATGCCGCTAATGGTAACCGGGAGATAAAATTCCTAGCCCAAAATATCCCCTCTGATCCATCCAATAGGTC
>CM053028.1:316150201-316184021 GCA_028564925.1 Lithobates sylvaticus | reverse complement strand
GGCTTTGACAATATAGCAGGTTCACTGTTCTGAACACCAGCAAACCAGGACCTGATGTCAAGTCGATCATTCCGATATCATAAAATGGCTGATGCGTTTCGGGTGGGTACCCCTTTCTTCAGAGCCTAAGCGGGCAATCATTAGGCTCTGAAGAAAGTACTCCCCGAAACATGTCAGCCATTTTGCGATCGGTTTGATTGACTCGACATTAGGTGTCAAAGCCTCATACAAATGCTCGTTTGTGAGTATATATTTTGCTGTTTTTATGCTTTAATAAAGTTTTACTAGTTTAAATGCACTAGGTCGCTGCGCCCCTCCTCTTTTCTTTTTCTTTCAGTCTACGAATACCCATTATTCTGAGGAGGGCTGCAAGACGGCAGGCATTACTCTATAAAATAAAGTTGGTTGCACCACGTACTGAGATACTAGACACCCGAGCGCAGGAGAGTTTTCTACTGTTTTTCTTTGTAAGTATCCCATACTTACATATGGTTTATATCTACATATTTATATACATCTTTGCACTCATTCAACAATGCTTTTTTCACATGTTTTTTCTATACCTTATATATCGTGACACATTCTATTGATTTTATTGGCTATATTTTCAGTCAATATTGTTTTTATTTTTATTTATTAAATTGATTAACACATTACACCGATATACACACATATTCCAGCCTGGTCTGTTCGGCATTGATTGGTCTACACATGTGCTACCTAGTGACTGCAATCTTGTTTCTGGCATCCAGCTATAGGCAGAAGAGACCATATGTAGGTGAGCGATAACGAAACGTAGCATGGTTTTTGATATTCTAATTTATTATGCTTTGTAATAAGTCAGTGTATTTGTTCTTAAGTATGTTTTGTTTTATGCAGTGCTACATCCTTTGTCTTTAAATATATCTCCTGAAGCCCTGAGTGGCGAAACATGTCGGATAACCATTCTATTGTCACCTTGAGTGACTAGACTTCAAAGACAAGAGGCTCTCATGCACTCATGTACCAAAAGCACAATCAATTTTTAATTATGTGTTGTATGTAATAATAAAATCTTTGTAATTTTTTTTATATATAGCCTAGTATTTGTATTTACTCTTTGCTGGCACCCTTAAAAATCCCCCCAAAAAACCTCCCCTCTCCATTTCAGGGATGTTGGTGCCTTTTTCACTTTGTCACCTACCCATATCACCACCCTCTTACTATATTTTAATATTTTATAGAACCAATTTTTTGCTTCAAACACAACGTTGCAGAACTGAATTGTAAATTTATATACACTGTTCATACATCACATTTATTTTGAAATAGATTTGGTATAAATACTTGAAATATTACTTTATATTAGCCTTAAATTATTTGCTCTAAAGCTGGTCATACACACATAGACTTCTTTAATAGCCTGCAAACAAAAGAAATCCATATGTTCTACATGAGCCCAAGGCGAACATGCCAAACTGCCCCCCCAAAGATGTATGAATTATTATGTGTCATGTCATTATGAACATTATGTGTCAGTCAGAATCCCTCCACAAAAACACTGTGCACTAATTACCCCTAAGCATAAATTCTCCTTCCTCCAAGTACAAATCCATTCCATGCTGAAACAGCAGCCCCCTCTCAGCACAAATCTTTGCTCCCCATCCCCCAGATCAAATACGCCCCCCCCCCCAAAAAAAAAAAATCCAACCCTCCTAGCACAAATCCTCTACTCCTAAAAGGTCCCCTCTTAGTACACATCTCCCCCCCCCCCCTTACTTCAAATTTTCCCCTCCGAGCACAAATTCCCCCTAAATCCCCCCTCCTGGCACAAATATTCTCCCCACAACTCAAATCCCCCTACATCACCGTTCTTAGCACTCATCCCCAAATTTCCCCTACTAGAACAATACTAACCCCCTGCTGCCCCCCAAATTCCCCCCGCACAAATCCCCTCCCCCAATCTCCTTGTGGTGTCGCCCCACCTGACATGACACCACAGTGCCCATGGCAGTCATCCCTCCTGCCCACCCCTTGTCCGGTACACAGCTATTTATTATTACTTTTATTTAGGTTTAAAAAAAACGCCCCCCAAAGAATGGTTAGAGGTTAGTATTTTATGGTTGGAGTTTAGTGTTTTATGATTGGGGTTGTAGGCTTTTTTCCTTTTGGAAGGAGTTATATTTTATTTTAATATTTTGATAGTGACTTTTTATTTCAGGTTTTTATGGCCTTTTGTTACGTACCTGACTGTGAAGCCCATGATGATGAGGGTGGCCTCTTGCACAATTGATGTCCAAGCACCCCTGGTAATGGAGACATGGACTGCTAAGGCAGTGAAAGGGCACAGGTGCCTGGAATCTGAGCAGTAGCTTGGAGACACAGGAGTCCTTTCAGTGGTAGTGTAGAGTCTGGTCACAAGTCTTGTTCAGCAGGAGCCAGGCAGACAGGTGCAGAATCAGGATCAGTTTAAAGGTCAGGAACAGGCAGAAGTTGGTAACGTGCTGGCAGTGGGGTATCAAATCAGGAAGCAGAGACATAGTCATAAATCCAAGCCGGGGAGGTAACATAAGGAGAGAAGCAGATATAGCAGGCAGGGGTGATCCGAGAGAGGTGTCAGACATAGCCAAATCAAGAAAAAGGTTAGCAGGCATGGATTAGAATCAGGAACACAGGAACCAAATATAAAGACAATTCAGCACTGAAGGCAGGCAGACTTTCAGTTTAAATAGACTGCAGGGGGCATCTGCTCGCACGTATGCGTCAATTCGCATTTGCGCGCTCATTCTAGTTTTTGCTCATCTTGGGCTTCCATGCTTGTCACTCTGCACATGTGCATAAGTATGAGCACTTGCTGCATGGGAAAGAGCATCTGCTCAACAGGAATGAGCACTTGCTGCATCCCTGACACCTTTTTTTTGTGAAATATGCTTCAATTTTGATTTCTTGAGTGAAACCTGAATGGTGTCTCCGTCTGAAACTGTACCCTACTGAACTCCTTACATTTGTGTGTATCAATTTTGTATAAATGTTGTTGTTTTTGTTTTTTCTATGAATATACTCTAATTTCGATTTGTGGATTACAACCTGGTCTCTCTCTTTCTCTGAAACTGAGTACTAAAGCCACTTATGTCATTGTAACCTTGATTATTGAAAAAAAAAAATTGATTATATTTGTGTGCTGCTGTGTTTAACCACTTCCGCTCCCGGAAGATTTGGCTAATGAATGACCGGGCCATTTTTCGCTATTCAGCACTGCGTCGATTTAACTGACAATTGCGTGGTCATGCGACGCTGCACCCAAAATTTTTTTTCCCACAAATAGAGCTTTCTTTTGGTGGTATTTGGTCGCCTCTGCGGTTTTTATTTTTTGCGCTATAAACAAAAAAAAAGAGCGACAATTTTCAGCAATTTTTTTCTCAGGTTAGGCCGATATGTATTCTTCTACATATTTTTGGTAAAAAAAAATCACAATAAGCGTATATTGATTGGTTTGCGCAAAAGTTATAGCGTCTACAATGTAGGGGATAGATTTATAGCATTTTTATGATTATTTTTTTTTTACTAGTAATGGTGGTGATCTGCAATTTTTATCGGGACTGCAACATTATGGCGGACACTTTTGACACATCTTTGGACCATTGGCATTTATACAGCAATCAGTGCTATAAAAATGCACTGATTACTGTAAAAATGTCACTGGCAGGGAAGGGGTTAACACTATGGGGCGATGAAGGGGTTAACTGTGTTCCCTAGGTGTGTTTCTAACTGTAGGGGGAGGGGACTGACCTAGAGGAAGTGATGGATTGTGGTTCCTAGCTAATAGGAACTCACGATCTGTCACGCCTCACAGAACAGAACAGGGATTTGTGTATTTACACACACTCCTCCCTGTTCTGCCTCTTGTGCCTGCGGTCGCTCATGGCCGGCGGTCATCGCAACCGTCGGCCACGAGCAGCGGGCGACTGCCTCCGGGCGCGCGCACCTGCTATCCCGATCCTGCGAGTTGACGTACAACTACGTACTACGCACGTGCCCGACTTGCTGCAGTAAAATGACGGCGGCTGGTTGGCAAGCGGTTAAAGCTGTAATAAACCCCAAGCCAAAAATGTAATATATTGCAGCATACCAATCATTAGATGTGGTGGCTTAATCAGTTTTCTTTTCTTTGGCTTTTTTTCCCTCTGATTTCACCTGGTGATATGGCCAGGAATACAACTCCAGTCAGACATGGGAGTAAGTCACACATGTGCAAGTCATAAGCAAGTCTTAACCTTCAAGTCTCAAGCAAGTCCCAAGTTACTGTGGCGAAAAGCAAGCGAGTCAAGTCGAGTCCCTGCTAGAAGTCAAGCAAATCAAGTCAAGTCATTTATTTTGGTCAAGTCACAAATCAAGTCAAAATACTGATCTACCCCATTTCCACCTTTAAATTAGTTAATGAGTGCCTCACTGCGCCTGTGTCTCACTGTGCCTGTGTCTCACTGTGCCTGTGTCTCACTGTACCCGTTTTTCACTGTGCCTGTGCTTCACTGTGCCCAATGCCTCACTGTACCAATGTCTCACTGTGCCCATGCTTCACTGTGCCCAATGCCTCACTGTACCGTGTCTCACTGTGCCCATGCTTCACTGTGCCCGTCAGCCGTGTACCTGACCGGCAGCGCCCCGGCGGCCATTCCAGCATTCAAAAGCCGCGCCTCCTCCTCATCTGTGATAGGCGTAACAATCTCCCAGCATTCAGTGTTCCGCCTATCATGGACATCCGCTCATCCTCATAACACAGACAAGGATGAGAGGATGTCCATGATAGGCTGAACACTGCCTGCTGTGAAATTGAGTGTTCCGCCTATCACAGACGAGGAGGCGTGGCTTTTGAACACTGCAATGGCCACCGTCTGTCTGCATCTGCCTGACACGCTGATCAGGTAGGCAGATGGCGGCTTGCGGTTAGTGTTAGTGGTTAGTGGTAGTGCATACCTCCCAACTTTTGAACTTCAGAATGAGGGACACTTGAGGGAGGAAGTGTCCCTACGCACGCCGTGGCAAAAAAACGGTATGGTTTATATACAGAGTGCGAGGTTCAGGAGTGCGTTTATATACAGAGTGCGGGTTCAGGAGTGCGTTTATATACAGAGTGCGGGGTTCAGGAGGGCGTTTATATACAGAGTGCGAGGTTCAGGAGTGCGTTTATATACAGAGTGCGAGGTTCAGGAGTGCGTTTATATACAGAGTGCGAGGTTCAGGGGTGCGTTGCATACAGGAACTTCTAATTTCCCTGCAACTCAGAATATGCTGGGAGTTGTAGTTCCCCTGTCATTATGGTCATACTGGCAGTTGTAGTCCTAGTCACCCTGACCACCTTGGGAGTTGTAGTCCCCCTGTCACTCAGTAAATGCTGGGGGTTGTAGTCCCCCTGTCACTCAGTAAATGCTTGGAGTTGTAGTCCCCCTGTCACTCAGTAAATGCTGGCAGTTGTTGTCCCTTGTCACTAAGGCCTTGCTGGCAGTTTTAGCCACTCACCTCTGCAGCTCTCTAACGATCTCCCCAGTCTTAGTGACGATGGGCTCCCTCACAGCGTTCTCCACTGCCCGCACCTGGAGTTCATGGCCTGCAGGTTGAGGATCCGGTTCGGCACCGCGGGGGCTACCACACTACTCTTGGCCCTCCTGGGGGCCCCGGCATCCACCCTCCTCAGTCCGCTGCAGAGCACCAATCTCACCGACCCCTCATGACACCGGAATACCCCGCTCTATGGTGGGCGGAATCAGGAGGAGGGGCAGGGTGCCGTTCTGTTGTGGGCAGAGTCAGGAGGAGGGGCAGGGTTCCGGTCTCTGATGGCTGGATTCTGGTGGAGGAGCAGGGATGTGCTGGTGTGGTAGGCGGTGTCAGGGAGGGACAGGGCGGCTCTCTGTTTGTGGGGCGGAGTCAGGAGGCTGAAAGCGAATATCGGCCCGCCCATCTCCGACATCAGACACTGAATCTGACAGATGCACTTTCCCTCATTGCAGCCTTACCCCTGCCGGTTTGCCCACCAATCCCCGGTGCCAAGTCATTGCAAGTCATTGCAAGTCATATAGCCCAAGTCAAAGTCAAGTCGCAAGTCATTAGTTGCAAGTCAAAGTCAAGTCGAGTCATTTATTTAATTCTGTCAAGCAAGTCGCAAGTCCTAAAACAGGTGACTCGAGTCTGACTCGAGTCAAGTCATATGACTCGAGTCCCCCACCTCTGACTCCAGTATTAGTGAGACACAACTCTAGAGGAATGAGTAGGGAGGCACAGCAGCATTGCTACTCTGGGGGGTAGTGTTAAATGTATGAGAAGATTTAGATCCACTAACAAACTGAAGTCAAACTCCAGCTCAGACTTTATAATCAGTTACAACAAACATTTTTTTGTGAATAAATTAAAGCTGATCATTTTAATCACCCCTACCAGTGTTAGGTGGTTAGTCTCATCCATGTAAACTGATACATTCTGCTGGAGAGCTTGTGCTTATGAAAAACAGACTTGCTGGCTGGTTCACCAGATTAAAATAGAAGAAAGAATGCCTAAAAAAGAAAACAAATGCAGCCATCACATCTACGAATTGGTAATCTGCAATATAATAAATGTTTGCTTTTCGGTTTAATACTGCTTTAAATAAATCAATTCAAGTACACATCCAAAATATATGATGCCTAAATATGGTATCACTGAAGCGGTCAGTAATGTTCCACAACACCACATACAGTTTAGTGTGTGTGCAATTGAAGGGAATGGTGTTTTTCCCAAAAGGAGGGCCCTCTCCTAACTCCTACATTATTTGCCTATTATACTTAAACATTTCTACAAATGATTTTAAAGATTTGCCTCCCATAGACTTCAGTAGGGTTTGCATGAAAGTATGCAGTTTTCTGACTTTGCAAAGGGGTTTGACAGAGAGCCCATGAACCAAACCAAGGCTGATTCACTCATCCCAAGCACTAAGCAACTTGAAATTGGAGTAAATCTCAATGGTGTATATAGCAGGTGGACACTCACCCCAAAAGACTTCAAGCTGTTTTTAATGCAAAATGAGATTCTACAATATATTTACATATGGAGACCATATATGTACAGTATGTAAACTATACATATTCATTGTTTTCATTTCTTTAAATTTTATAACTACTTCCCACCTGGAACTGTTAAAATCTGCATTTGTGGCTGTAAAATTACATAAACCCCCAGAACATTATATATTTACTAATCGCAGAGGCCCTTTAAATTAAAAAGATGGCAGTTGTAACTTTTGTCATATGACATTTGCTCAACTGTTTATCAAATGATAACACACTGGAATTCATTTTAGGCACACAATGTTTAATTCTCAGTTAAAGACAAGATTTGATTTCGAATAAATAGACATCAAATATCTCAAACCTCCTAACTGTGTGCACTAAAAAAAAAAAAAAATGACGGTACTCAAAATTATTACTAGGAGATGCTTTAAACATCTTTAAAGCTCATCAGTTTAGAGTTACCTATAAATGAGGGACCTAGAATTATTTCTCTAAATCCAGCATATGCAATGATACCCAATATGTATTTCGCAATACAATTAAAATAAACAGATGTTGGGGGGCGTGGCCTGCAACGGAGCTGAATGGCAGCATAGCTCCGGAGCTCCGGTGACCCGGTGGACTCAGCGACTACACAACGGCTCAAACACACCTCGTTTGTATCCCTGCAACTGGCGTTCCGACCCGGGAGACGGAGGGGACCATGCCCCACAAGCGAAAGACATTTTTCAAACCCCAGAGGCTGATGGACGACTTCACTAGGCCGCGGTCTGGAGGTAAGCAAGATGGCGCCGGCGCGTCCTCACCCCCGGCCCACGACCAACAGCCAAACCTACCAGACTACAACATTTCACCCCTCAATAACATCCCAGAAAGCTGCACAAGCTCCCCAGCCACTCACTCACCGTCAGGAAGCCCGGCCAAGTCCAAACTTAAGCTGGATGGCAAAGGATTTGATCCGGCCATGAGCCCAGTCTCAGACATGGGGGAGGACACGAGGGAGCTGCCAGAATCCATCACCTCTTTCCCCACTATGAATCAACCGGTGCTTGACACTGTCCTAAAAGACATGCTGGTCTCACTAAGGAGTACTTTGCAAACAGACATGATTAAATGCATGCACCAGATCAGTGGGGAAGTTAAAGCGGTAGAAGGCAGAGTTGACCACATTGAGAGGAAGATGGGGGAATATGCATCCACCATCAATGAACTGGTGGATGCTAGTGAGGAACAAGAAGAAGACTCAAATTGGATTAAAAACAAACTAGCAGATATTGAAGACAGGTCCAGGAGGAACAACCTTAAAATCAGGGGGATCCCCGAGTCAATACAACCGTCTGACCTGAGAGCATATGCATCCGACCTATTTACCTCCCTCCTACCTGAAATTTCCGTGATGGAGATCACCATAGACAGAATCCATAGATTGCCCAAACCGTCACATTTACCTGAAAAAATCCCAAGGGATGTGATCCTACGCCTACACTTCTTTCATGTGAAAGAACAACTGATGCAAGTGATGCGCAAACAAGAACAGATCCCACCACAATATCAAAGTCTGCAATTTTATGCGGATCTCTCCCAGCACACTCTACAAAAGAGGAGAAACCTAAATACAATCACCAAAGTGCTTAGAAACCATCATATCCCGTACAGATGGGGATTCCCAACAAAAATCACCATAACCAACCAAGACAAATCATTTGTTGTGGACTCACTTGAAAAAGGCCTAGCCTTATTGAAGGAATGGAAAATTCTCCCTGACTCAGATGCAAACATCAATCCCCACCCCAACCGACCTAACTCAATCCAGGACTGGAAGGCAGTCTCACAAAGGAACGCCAGGTCACATGTGTAACACCATACAGGAATCAGTAAACGACACATGTCCACCCGAGGGTCTCCGGTCAGCCCAATGGGCCAGAACTTTCCCCTCATACCTGAATTAGCAGCAAGTAGCTGCACTCAGACACTTCCTTCGGGAACAATTGAAGATGAGCCCCTACAAGGCTCCAGTGAACCAATCTTCACACGCGCTATTGTTTGACCTCACACAGGTTATATGTTTCTGTTCTTTCTTGTTTTTTTTCTCCTCTTCTCTCTCCCCACCCTTCTCTCCGCCCAGCTGGACCCACAAGGATGGAACTCAAGTCATCTCCGCCAAAAGATTCTTCAGTATCGGACCACATGCCCTTCTTCGCACCCGAATACCATGCATCAACACAGAAGATATGGACTGGTCCATAAACGCAGTGAGTAACCGAAACAAGCACCCGCACATACCACTAAAGCTCCACACTGGATTGTCTGGGTCCTCTCGTCGAGAATCCAGACAATGGATGAAGCATAATCTACATTCCCAATATGGCTATTAACTTTATGTCCATGAATGTCAAGGGCCTTAACCACCCAGTTAAAAGAAAGTCACTATGGAAAGAGGCATTGCAGCAGAAAAGCGACGTAGTGTGTGCACAGGAATCACATTTCTGTGCAAACATGGCGCCTTCGTGCAAACACAAGAACTTTCCACACATTTTCTTTGCCAACGCTGCATCCAAAACAAAAGGAGTGCTAATCGCAGTGCGAGACACTGTGGCCTTTAAATTACACGAGGAATATAAAGACACCAACGGACGATTTCTTATTCTTGTCTGTGACATCAACCAAACAACCTACACTATAGTAAACGTATACGCACCCAACAAGCATCAAATCCACTTCTTTCACAAACTCATGAAAAAAGTCAATAGCTACAAGAAAGGTCTGCTGGTGTTATGTGGAGACTTCAACATAGTCCCTGATCACAAGATTGATACTACCACTACAGCCACCCGCTCACCCATGTCTCTCCGTGACTCATTACACCAAGAAGATTTACATGATGCGTGGAGATGTCTCCACCCAGGTGAAAGAGACTATTCCTTTTTTTCTTCGCCACATCACACGTACACCAGGATTGATCTCTTCTTGGTAGACCAACGCACACTATCCAGAACTATAGCCTCAACAATAAATATGATCACATGGTCTGACCATGCGTCCATCACCCTCTCCTTGAAAGACGCTTCCAACATTGATACCAGACCCCTCTGGAGAGCGAACTCTTTCCTCATGCAAAACCCAAGCAACAAGATACATATTGAGGAACAATTGAAGGAATTTTTTTCTCTAAATGAACCTTCTATGCACAATAACTTCGTCCTCTGGAATGCTCACAAGGCATTCATCCGAGGAATCTTTATCAAACTGGGGGCAAGGGCGAGAAGGCAGAGGCAACAGAAACTAAAAGATATTACAACCGAAATATTTAAACTAGAAGCCCAAAACAAAAATCAATCATCCCAAACACTCTCCACTACACTGACACGACTAAGACAAGAACTCCGAAACCTCCTACTGGAGGAATTTGAAAGGAACATAAAAAGACTCAAAATGACTCACTACGCCCAGGGCAACAGAGCAGGCAAATTACTTTCACACCAAATCAAAGGACACAGACTCAAAACAAAAATTCCCTACATCATTCACCCCACTACAAAACATCACATGCAACACCCACAAGACATAGCCAACGCTTTTAGCCACTACTATAGCACGCTGTACAATCTGAAAGACGACATAAACACCCCACAACCCACCACAGGACTGATAAATGACTTCTTACACAAAATATCTCTACCAAAAATCTCACAACAACAAGCAGACTTTTTAAACCTACCCTTTACTGAAGACGAAATTAGAAGGACAATAGACTCACTTCCTGCCAACAAATCCCCTGGACCAGACGGATTCATAGGAGAATATTACCGCACATACAAATCTATCCTTACGCCTTATTTGTGCAAAATCTTTAATACAGCGGCTGCCTCCTCGTCCTTCCCCTCAGAAATGCTTGAAGCAATCATTGTAACCCTACCCAAGCCAGGGAAGGAACCGAATACCCCGGCCAACTTCAGACCCATATCGCTATTGAACAACGATGTAAAAATATATGCCAAATTAATAGCGAACCGTCTAATGGACATACTACCCAGCGTTATTAATGCCGATCAGACGGGTTTCACTAAGGGGCGCCAGACTTCAGACGCCACTAGGAGATTAATTAATGTGATCCACTTGGCCAATCTACGGCAAGGGCCTTCTCTGCTGTTGGCCTTAGACGCAGAGAAGGCCTTTGACAGGGTCCACTGGGGCTACCTAGAGACAGTTCTACAGAAATTCGGGTTTTCGGGCCCCATACTCCAAGCAATTCTGGCCTTATATTCCAAACCTTCTGCTCGTGTATATACCTCGGGGATCTTGTCGAACCCTTTCTTCATCACCAATGGCACTCGCCAAGGGTGCCCCCTTTCACCGTTAATTTTTAATTTGATACTGGAGCCCCTAGCCACTTATATCAGAAACCAACAGTCCATCACCGGGATCCACTCCCATAAATCAGAACACACTATAAGCCTGTTCGCGGATGACATTATCCTAATGCTGACAAACCCTGAAACTTCCCTGGCTTCGGTACACAAATCACTGCAAATGTTCCAAAAAATTTCATATTATAAAGTAAATGAAAATAAATCATATCTACTTGGCATAAAGGTTCCGACAAAAATGCAAACGGCACTCAGTTCACGGTTTCCATACACATGGTGCACAGACAATATAAAATATTTAGGAATTAACCTTACGGCCACCACCAAAGATCTTTATGATGCAAACTACCTCCCACTCCTTAGCGCTTTGCCACAAAAGTTAAACGACATCTCCAAAACAGAACTTCTATGGTCAGGACGCTTAGCAGCATTCAAAATGATAGTCCTCCCACAATTAATATATCTCTTCAGAGCACTGCCTATTCCAGTCCCTAATAAGTATTTCCATAAAGTACAATCTCTCATAAATAAATTCCTCTGGAGGGGGAAAAAAGCTAGATGGGCATTCAACAAGTCTACAGCAGCAAGGAATGCAGGGGGAGTGGGACAAGTAGTGATTAAGGACTACTACACAGCGGCAATATTAGCTCAACTGAGAGTTTGGTTCCCAAGTTCCCCAAACACAAAATGGCAAGAATTAGAAGAATTTCAGATAAGGGGACATGACCTATACAGCTATGTGATGGCCAACTCTTCTGATCGCCACGCACCTAGAGACTATGCTCCCCCTATGCAAGCGTCCATAACAGCCTGGAAATCACTCTTATCCTCATACCCTGAAAGCGCGCAAACCACTCCACTTCCAACCCCAATAACCAGTCTTGCACTAGCCATCCCAGATCTAAATGTGACCCATTGGTCCAAGAAAGGCATCACCAAAATCTCAGACCTAATGATAGGCCCCTCAATAAAAACGTTCAGGGCATTACAAATAGAGTTCTCCCTTGAAAAATCAGAACACTATAAGTACATCCAGATTCAACATTTATTAAACTCCACCTCTGCCCCCCCTTCCGAGATTCACTTACCTTGGAGAATAAACATGTTCCTTACGAAAGAAACTACAAACATCAAAGGAATATCTCTATTCTACAACTCCATAAGCAACAAACTAAGTTTCACCAAGCTATCCAACATCATAGCTTGGGAAAATGAACTAGGTACACAATACACCTCAGATCAATGGCAACAGGCATTACAAACGACATACAAGTCCACTAAATGCATTAACCTCTGGGAACTAACACAAAAAATCCTACTACGTTGGTACTTAACACCACATAGGATTGCCAAATTCGACCCACATACCTCCCCACTATGTTGGAGAAACTGCAACAAACCAGGCACCCTTATCCACATACTGTGGGAATGCCCTCACATCAGAGAAGTCTGGTCCAAGACTTTCCAGATAATAGGAACAATATGCAAAACGCTGGTCCCCTTGGATCCAGGGTTGGCCATCCTGTCCTTGGGAATCACCGCATACCCAAAAAATTTTAGAACTATAATATCACACATTTTACTAAGCACAAGACTAGTCATCATGAGACACTGGAAGGACAGCAACCCACCTCATATTAGAGAAATACTGAACACCACCTCCACCCACGCCTCATACGAAATAATGTTTGCATCATCGCAAGGCAGATATAACCTCTCGCTAAATAGTTGGAAACCGTGGACTGACTGGTACACCCTAAACTTAGATTCTTACCTAGACTAACATTCTTGAGGATCTTGGAGCCCCCTGTACAAAGATCAGACTTGAGCGGAGAGAATATCCCTTCCCCTGCCCCCTTCCCCTCCTTCTTTCACCTATCTTCGTTCTCCTTTCTCCCCTCAACCCTTACTTTATTTGTTCAAATGTGTTAAGTTGACGTCCCAGCTAATAATCCTGAAAATACCTAAACTAACCTAACCATATACTAAGAATAAGTGTTTTTGATGTTATTACACCTAACCATTCTAAGAAGACCACGTTTCCCTGGGAGGGAGGAGATCCCCTCCAAGTGACAAATTGTGTACCCCGATGGGAAGTCGCTGGGGGGATCGAATCCTTCTCGTGGCAACAGGGGGCGCGGTAAGAGCACCCGATCGCCAAAACAGTTACAGGTGCACTAATAAGACAGTCAACTATACGGTACCAGTTGCATTATATGACTAAATATGATGAACAAATGCTATGTACCTTATGACGACCTGTTGTCGTATTTCTATGCTCTACCTTTTACCAAAGTTTTGTATTATTCTTGAAAAATATTCAATAAAAAATATTGTTTAAAAAAATATATTTGAGTATTTGATTCACCTAAAGGATTTACAGTATTTTGCCTCATCTATTGTTTCATATTCCAGAGGCAGTTGCACATAATATATATATATATATATATATATATATATATATATATATATATATATATATATATATATATATAAAAACATAAAGTGCTGACAGACCTCTTATAATTTAAGGGGTCTGTACTCAACTGATCCACCAGGTGGATAAGGAATCACATGTGAAGTTGGATTGTATGTTTTTAGCCACATTATGTTTTGATTTTACATGTTATTCCCATATTTGTATAATTTTGTCTATAAGTGCATCTGTTTATTTATTTTTTGATTGATCTTGAATTAGTACATCACTGTAGGTCCATTTATTAATTGTTAGCGCTGTACTTATCACATACTTTATTGCTTACTTTTACCATCTAGGCTGTTAACCATCTAGGGTTGTAGTTGCGCATACAGTTTTTATTTTTATTTAGTACCCACTTGAAAACCAAGCATTTTCTGGCACTTTTTGTTTACAAGTTTAAATCAATATTATATTTGCTAAAAAATTACTTATAACCCCCAAACATTATAGATTTTTTTTTTAGCAGAGACCCTAGGGAATAAAATGTCAATTGTTGCAATTTTTTATGTCACACGATATTTGTGCAGTGGTTTCTCAAACGCATTTTCTGTGGAAAAATAAATTTTAATGATAAAAAAAAACATAATAGATACCCTAATTTTTTCTATAATATACAGATAAGATGTTAGATACCCATCATGTCATTCTTTAAAATTATCACTTTTATTCCTAGTACAAGGAATGTAAACATTCCTTGTAATAGAAATAAGGTTGACAGGTCCTCTTTATGGAGAGATCTGGGGTAAAAAAAAAGACCCCCAAATCTCTCCTTTACTTTTAAAAGCAAAAGATCAAAAAAGAAAATAAAAAATCTTTTGATCTTTTGCTTTAAAAAAAATAAATAAAAGTTTACTTCCACCCTGGACTGGAAGTGACCTCATGACGTCACTCTGGTCCTCCAAGGCCATAACAGCGATCAAAGACGATCTAGTCGGATTGTTTTTCGGGTGAGCCGGTGGAAACGATAAGCCCGAGAAAGACTTATCAAGAGAAGAGAAAAAGACTTATCAAGAGAAAACCAGCCGCCGGCTGAAAAAAACATTACTGGGGTTATGGCTGATAACTTCAGCCATAATCCCAGTAAACCACTTGCAAACCGCAACTTCTATATACGTATTGCGGTTGGCAAGTGGGTACTATACAATTAGTATTTCCTAGGTTGTTGCAAAATGAATTTACTATCTAAAGTAGAAGAACTGCTGTTCTGTTTTATTTATGTTTGTCTATTCAGCAGTTTATGTGATTATTGTTATACCCTAAATTTCCTCTGCATTTTGCTGTAATCTCTTTCTGTTATGATAAATGCCACTTAAATACTGTATTTTATGCCATATACAAAGATAAAATAGTATGCGTGAGTCTATTGACAAAATAAAATAGAATTATAGCCTTGCATTAAAAACAAAAGGTGCTGCGACACTAACATTTACCATGTTACCTTAGTCCCCCTATTGAAGCTGGCCATACATGGGTCATTTTCTTTTTATATATATAGCCAGAGGGCTGAAAAAAAAAATAAAGAACTTTTGGCTGTCAGAATACACTGATCAACAGCTGCAGCTGCTGATCAACAAAAGTTCTCCAACATTTCTGTTCGACGAAAGTCCATATAGTGATCAACTTCTGTTGAACAGGGACACCAACACATCAATCAAAATTTCTATCCATCTATGGCCAGCTAAAAAAAATATAACTAATAGCAAAGGGGGGTGGGGTTACAATTTGTCAGGTTTTTATTGCTGTCTGTGTCCTCATTAATGAGATTTGACCTTTCTTTTTGTCCTGTTTACCATTATCATTGAAAGTAAAGAAAAATCCACAATTTGGGGTTTTCACCAGAACAGTAATAAAGGGGAAATATTTCAATGGGGACACTAGTTCTGGGGATCTGGTGGACACCAAGGGGTTCCCTTAATTTGCAGGGATTTTTTGGCTATGGGACAAGAAGTGACAGTAAATCCCCCAATGGGACAAGGATGGCATAAAAAACTTAGGGTTATAAACCTCCCGTACTCTATCCAAAAAGGGGAAAAAAAGCAATGTTGTCCCTCGTGTATGCTATGCAAGCTTGTAATATATAGTGGGATGAGAAGATGAGAAGATGCCATTATCAACATTGACTGTATCTAATCAACATCTGGCCATAGCCCCACTGATTTCTGAATTAGTAGAACTTACTGTATTGTTTAAACCAGGGGTCTCACAACGGCTGCCCTCCAGCTGTTGCAAAACTACAAGTCCCATCATGCCTCTGCCTTTGGGAGTCATGCTTGTAATGCCCCATACACACGAGCGGATATTCCGTCAGAAAAAAACTTGGATGTTTTTTCCGACGGAATTCCGCTCAAGCTTGGCTTGCATACACACGGTCACACAAAAGTTCTCTAAACTTTCGACCGCCAAGAACGCGGTGACGTACAGCACTACGACGAGCCGAGAAAATTAAGTTCAATGCTTCCGAGCATGCGTCAAATTGTTTCCGAGAATGCGTAGGAATTTTGCGTGTCAGAATTGCTACAGACGATCGGAAATTTCCAATCGGAACTTTTTCCGACCGAAAAATAGAGAACCTGCTCTCAATCTTTTGCTGCCGAAATTCCGCCAGCAAAAGTCAGATAGAGCATACACATGGTCGGAATTTCCGACCAAAAGCGCACAGACTATTGCTGGGGAAATTTACGATTGTGTGTACGGGGCATAACTGTCAGCCTTGCAATGGGACTTGTAGTTTCACAACATTCGGAGGGCCTCCAGTTTGTGACCCCTGGTTTAAACCCTACCAAAGTTGGCTGTAGTGTCTGGGAGGGGTAGCAGGTGAAATACAGTTAAAGGAGTATTCAAGGGAAGTAAGAGTTTCGATATATATAGATATCACATTTGTGTTGGAAAAAATAAAAAATAAAACTTACGTCTTGTTTTGTAATGTTGTAATGTGTTAATTTTACCAGTTGGAGATATGCTGCTCTAGCTCTCACATAATACAAGATGTGTAAAGTCACACAGCATAACCCAATTGTCTGATATATGTTTTATTGTGTACTGTATAGTATTTACTTGTACCTATATTGATTTATTTTTATCGATCTGTTAGTCATATTCTTCTCTGAGGCCAAATACATAAAAGTATGTTCAATGGAGGCCATCAGTCTCAATTGTTCCTGGAAATCAGTGAAAGAGGAATAAGCACTCCAAGATGTATTTTGTGCTGTAAAGCGAGAATAGGTTTTACAAAGAGGGAGGGCACATCACATATCCCTCTGCTTTTATGCAAGCTTTCACATTCACAGCTGAGAGCTTTTTTTCTATACATGGAAAAGAACATTCATTGATTCTTGTTATTGTTAAAATTAGGAGAAGGGAGTAATGGACAGTACTAGATCAAGCCTACTATCAATTAAATATTGACTAAGTTACATAGATAAATGTACAATATAGTTGAAAATCCATTAGGAAATTATTTAATAAATTCTAACTGTGCTTAATAGGGTAAGCAAAAAATAATACATAGCATTTTTTTCCAATAGACTGCTGACAGTTAAGTCTCATAGGAGAATATATATTAGATCCTATATCATAAATGACAATTATAAATATGCCCATATGGTACTTATGCCTTTATGAACAATGTGTTCTATCACAGTAATATTCATTGGTCTATGTAGAATTGGCATGTTTACTTGGCAGATGCAGTGGGTTAAGTCCCTCTGATACACATGAAGCTTCATGGGCCTCAATCTTCCACAGCTATATGGAAGGGAATTTCTGGCTTTCACATAAACAGTAATGACCTTGCAGCATTATGATGTCAGCTATTTTTGTTTCCATCTGATCTAATACTAAAGTCTGGCAGCCCTCTTACATGGGAACGATTCATTAGAAACATATTTTATTTCTTCCATGAACTAACAAAGTGTAAAACCTGCTACATATGGCCTGATCAGACTTCTAAACTGTTGCTCACATGCACAATTGCACAACATCTAACACTATAGATCCTCTTTGCACTCATTGTTTACAAAGGCAGCATGGCATATCTACAGGCAATGGTGCCATTAAAGAGAAGTTCCCCTTAAAAAAAAAAATAATTAAAGTCAGCAGCTACAAATACTGCAGCTGCTGACTTTTAATAATCGGACACTTACCTGTTCCAGGGTCCAGCGATGCGGGGGAATGAAGCCCCGCTCACCCCCCCCCCCTCTGCTTGGCGGCGAGGGCATTCTAACTGTGGGCACCCGGCTGTGTCGTCACAGCCGGGCACCCACTGCGCATGCGCGAGCGGCGCAGCGCGCAGTGATTGGCTGCGCAGTCATCTGGGACCTGTCACATGTCCCAGATGACTGACAGGAGGGAGGGGGCAGAGCTAAGCCCTTCCTGCGCCGAGGGGGAAGTGATGTCACCAGCCCAGGCACTAAAGGAGGCAGACTACGAGGGACACCCTAGCAACAGGCATTTAGAGGTGAGTTTTTCCAAATGTTTATTTTTTATTTTTTTAGGAATTTTAATGATTTTTGCTTTTTTTGTTGTGCAACCCAACTTTAATGCACATACTGACACATACTTATTACTCTATTACTCTTAGACAAAGGTTTTTTGCCAGTATCAGGACACCCAATTATCTAAATTTATTTATGGAAACATTTATGGATAACGTTTTCTACTTCTAAATGTTTTATTTCTCAAATTTGACAGAGGAGTTTGCTTTATAATAAAAGGCATACATTTGGAGAGGCAAAAAAAGTGCAAGCTATTGATTGGAAACACAACTACGATTGGACTTAAAATAGGATATATTATATGGATAAAAATAAAGTGTTTTTTTTTTTTCACAGTGCCATTTTATCCAGGCTGACCTAGCTAAGAACATCTTTATTTTCTGGAAAAATTATGGGAAATCAGATGTAAACTTTTCCCCAATGGAAGGTGGTATTGTTGCCTATGCAATTTATAAGCTGACATAGGCAGAAAGATCAGTAAGAATCTCTGTCTTGCGATCCAGACAACTAGCATCTAGTAAACAATTAAAACAACCTCAAACACAGGCAGATAAACCTGTCTATCTATGCTATACATTCTTGATTTTGTAAGGAATGCACAACATGTACAAAAATATGGATATAAACAGCTGCAAGCCAGCTATTTCAAACCCTGCGTCAAAGTGTAAAATTGTACTAAGAAATATTTATAGTATAAATTATATATACAAAAGAAATATATGTGAAAAAAGCTGCTCCCTTAGACATCGTGTGATTTAGAATTGTGAAAGATAGGTGCAATAGAGGCGCTAATTAAATTGTAATTAAATAAACGATCATGCAAATATGGATCATGTGCATAGACTAAAACCAAAAATACAATGACTTATAATAACACCAAAATTAGTGGTAATAACCGTGTTACAATATCTCATATGATCCGTAGTACTCTAATAAAATAAAAATCAGAGTCGCACTGCAGTGCAATTATAGGTAATCACTCTATATGTTTAAGCGAATGGACACACAGATTGCTCAATAGTGACACATCTAATAAAACAACTTTGCAGCATAAATAAAGTCCGATGGGGTAAGTGAACCCCTCCAAAAAATTAATTGTGACAAAAATCTTCCGGTGACAAGTGATTTTCACTTTTTCCAAATGACCTCTTGTTAGTGGCGTGAAACCCTTCACCATAAGAAATCCTTTTTCACCCAATAGTGAATGATAAGCTGGCTGCTTACCAGATTGAGTTGATTACTTTAACTAAAAAGTAATCAATTGCGCTTGTACAGATAGTGCCTGTTCACACAGATATACCAGAAGATAATACCAGGTCCTCTTACTCTCAGATAGGCTCAGGCCAGATACATAGATAGGAGCAAAAAAGCGAGCAGCCCCAGTGCCGGGTTGGGCACTGAGAAATGTAAGTAGCCATTTGGCTATGTTTTTTAACAATCTTTTTTAATAAAAGCAATATTATGCTATGAGGCTGTGTTTTTTGCTCCTATCTATGTATCTGGCCTGAGCCTATCTGAGAGGAAGAGGACCTGGTATTATCTTCTGGTATATCTGTGTGAACAGGCACTATCTGTACAAGCGCAATTGATTACTTTTTAGTTAAAGTAATCAACTCAATCTGGTAAGCAGCCAGCTTATTATTCACTATTGCTTGAAAGAGGATTTCTTATGGTGAAGGGTTTCACGCCACTAACAAGAGGTCATTTGGAAAAAGTGAAAATCACTTGTCACCGGAAGATTTTTGTCACGATTAATTTTATGGAGGGGTTCACTTACCCCATCGGAAATTATTTATACTGCAAAGTTGTTTTATTAGATGTGTCACTATTGAGCAATCTGTGGGTCCATTTGCTTAAACATATAGAGCGATTACCTATAATCGCACTGCAGTGCGACTCTGATTTTTTATTTTATTAGAGTACTACGGATCATATGAGATATTGTAACACGGTTATTATCACTAATTTTGGTGTTATTATAAGGCATTGTATTTTTGGTTTTAGTCTATGCACATGATCCATATTTGCATGATCGTTTATTTAATTACAATTTAATTAGCGCCCCTGTTGCACCTATCATGTACAAAAATATGCTTTTCTAACAAATCTAATCTCTTTGTAACATTGAATGTATAACTTGACATCGCTGTTTTTTCTTTTATTAAACAGATGCGCACAACTCAGAAGGTTTCAGTTTGGCCAGTTGGCCTTGTTGGAGGAAGACGTTATGAAAGGCCAGTTGTATCAAATGGGAAGGTTGTGGGCTGGTACACCGGATGGAGAGCAGACAGACCATTTGCCATTGACATGGCTGGTAAGGAGCGAACAGAACACTTTAAACAGCATTATTGAAAATGTATTAAAGAAGAACTGTATATTGCCCATAGCAACAATGTTTTTACTTTCATACTTCCAGCTGCAATGTATTCAGGAGCATATTAGAGGCTATAGATAAAGTCTTTTCGTTATTTTGGGAGATTTGAATTACAAACAGAATCACTTAAATTTACTAATGGGAATTTGCCCTAAGTAAATTTTTTAAACAATACAATTGTATAATTCTTCATAATTTATATTTTAATGTCAAAATCAATCTGAGACACACATCTGTGTCTTTACTATTCAAGGTTCTATCGTGTTTTCTGTTTGAATTTTTACAGATTAGAAAAATCTAAAATATGGAATACTATCAATTTGAAGTTCATGGGGGCTTCAAACTTTAGCTTGTAGCTTTGTGCTTTTAGCGAAGCTTCATATTTGTGAAAGCATTACTTCATGCAAGCAGCAAAATAACTACTGATACATGTCAATAAGGAACTAGGATTTGTAATGATGTGCAGACAGTCTTATTATCCAAGTACACCTTTTCAGATGGCATTGTCAGATCATAAAGCTCCTGGAGAGGCAACTCATCTTGGTAAGGAACACACCCACAATCTGCTAATTGGACAATGCGACCCCTTGATGTCAGAATATGTGCATGCAGCAGATTCTGACTGGCTCCTTATCTTACTCTTCCCCAGTCCGAGCCTTGCTTGTGCAAGGATTACAGAGAAGAGATCATGTATGCTTTTTAAACTGTTATTTTTTATTTTTTTACTATATGTATGCAATCTTTATTTTACAAATAACCATTCAATAAATAAAAAAGGATCTCCAGAGGGTTATATAAGGTGGAAACAAAGCAGCACCTGCATGCCTTGAGGCTCATTTTATGTGACTGAAGCTTCAGTGGAGCTGTCTGAACAGAGATGAGTCACAGCGAGTCCCTGCTTTCACTCTTTCACTTGTGTTTGGAAATTTCCGCTGGAGTTACTGAGCTTTGTAAGCAGAGTGATTTGGGCTAAAAAGATTTTGCAGGAAGATGACTGATTTTGTCATGGGAGAGATTTCACCATAGTCGAAACTCTGGCTTTTGCTACTACCACTACTAGGATCTACCCTTTTTCTTTTGAAGGCTTGACTTTTTTGGGGTGTATTTAGGGTAGCCTGATTTTTTTTTTCCTAGGGTTCTTTGTATCTTGATAGTTTTAATTTTTGTGTCTTTGAATGTTATTTTTGTGCTTTTCCTTTTATTATATATTATAATTTTTTTTTTATTATTCTTTTCAAAAGTTTTTATTGAACGTAAAACAAGTGTACAGATATTACATACATGGAGTAACATCAACTTATGCATTACATAAGGTATTGAACTCATGCACAAACATGGATGTACAGAAATTTCTGATATTAATGTGTACAAAAAGGAAACATATCATAATGTAAAGTGATGAAGCATGAGCAGAAGACGCTACTTGTAAAAGCTGGTGATGTATGGGAGGCTTGCCAAAAAGAATAAAGTAAATATGTGTCTATAAATAATAAAATATAGACATATAATAGCATCACCAAAGCTCAAGATCATATAACGTCTATTTTGGAAAGGAATTCTATACCCAGTCACCCCAAATGGGATCAAACTGTGACTGAGATAGAGCTTTAAGGTAATTATGTGAATCGACAGAAAGTCTTAACATAAGAGAGGTGTATGAAAATTTTTGAGAATCATGAAGACAGAAAAGCTAGAAAACAGTGTAAACTGACATAGACACACTCAGTATTCAAACGATTGCTGGTATAGCCATCAAGTCCTTTAAAGACCCAATACTCATAAGGATTAACATAACAGATTTATTATAACATAAATGTTAATAGGAGGTGAAGAGTACCTAAGGTAAGGGAGGGTAAGGGAGAGGAGAACAGGTAACTTGGAAGGCCGAGCCAAAGGACCAGAGGGGAAGCGTGTATACCAGACATTTATGACTGACTTATGTTCTTCAGAACCATTTTTCTTTTTTTTTTTTTTAGCTTAATTGTAGCGGTTCTGGAGTAACAATAAAAGCATTTCAGTTTGACATGTAAGTGACAACTCACTGTCAGTAATAAGATATTTGACATCATAGTCAACCTTCTACTTGTGAGGAATAAAACAAATAAATTCTCCCCCCTTTGGGGTGTCAATATAACTCATTTGAGGCAATCAAACTACCTTATGCGGGTGACTCCTCATCTTTTACCAAAATATCAAACCATTTAGGCCTCCTGATATTAATGTCTTTAGGATTCGGTCTTCCTCTGGAATTACCGTCTTCGTCGACTTCTTGAAATTAGGCTGTTTGGAGCGACCTGTTTATGTCAGAGGAATGAAGTGACCACTGAAAAATAGGAGAATAATTAATATCTAACAACCACAATCCCCCGGAAGGGATTTCAGGATCCTCATTACTGTGACCTGGGAGAAACATAGTGTTAGAACCTCTACTTCCTATATCTTTATTCAGTGCATTCCTCTGATTTATTTTAACATAGGTGCTTAAAAGGCTCTGTGGCCCTTGGCTGGCCACATGATTTGCCCCTTGAAGAATTGCTATTCATGTTCATTTTAGCAATGAAACCATTGATACACTCGTGGTTTTTAATCTATTCAATTAATTAAGTCAATCTATTTATTTATTTCACAAATTGGCATAACACACTGAACTAAAGTAACCAACTGGTCCACACCATTTGCCGGTGTACTATAGAAAGTTCAACATTTTAGATCCTACATATCTGTTCCTAATTTTACCAAGCTTTGGTTTGCACGAATTATCAAACCATATATTGTATGAGGTTTATGCGCACTGCAGCCATCTATACCTCAGCAAATTCACCTTTTGAAGGAAGTTTTAATACACTTAACACTGTTTTATTTCTTTTAGCACGTATTCATATATCACATATTATTCACGTTTTGCGCAGAGGTCTCCTAAATAACTTATTTTAAACAATCTATTGAGTTTTTAAGGTTGATTTAAGCGCACCTATTACACAAAAATGTGTACTTGTCATTAACTTATTTTACGTGTGGGAACACTATTATATGGGTTGCAGCTACATCATTTGGTTATCTTAAATATCGGTTGCATCTCGGATTTTTAAATTCATAGTAGCGCTTGAGTACATGCATTCAGTACTTATTCAAACAGTGTAACATATCCGTAATTTTGTCTATTTTGGTTTCCATATTGCTTACAGGCTGATCAGAATTGGGTTGTGGGACCCGGTTTCTGTACCTTTTTGGGGACTACTGGCTCAGTTTGATCAGACATATCACCATCAGAAACATTGTCTTGATTTTGGGATAGTTGTCTGGGCCTTAGTTGTTCCCTATTGTTCTGGGGATTTTGAGGTGTCCTACCCTGTAGTTTCTCCCTATTTACCCGTGTAGGCCCCCGAAGCCAATTACACCGGTAAAGGTGAGGGTGTCTACCCTTAGGTTTAAATCTGACCCGTTGGAGATATACCCTATAGTTTCTCCTAAATCTCGGGTCTGGATCCTTTGGATGAGACTCCTGAGGTGGTCTTTGAACTCCCCCTCTAAAGGGTACTCTCTGCTCCCCCCTTCTGATGGGTGGGGACATTGGTCTCCCACTGGGGAAACTCGGTAGCATCTCTCCTCTGACTATATCAGCGTATCTCTTTTTCTTGGTTTTGGACTGTAATGATTGAGGAAATACATAAAATTCATCCACAAATTTCATTATAGGGCTTTCAGGCCTTCCATTGTTTTCACCAGTCTGTTGGATAGAGTACAAATTGTTACTCTCTTTTACCAAAGACTCCAGTGAACACCCCCCTTTGTAATCTTTCGCTAAATTTACTTTTACGTGGGTAGGTGGGGCCTCGAAGAACATGGGTTTGAACCCAAGTTTATCATAACCTGGCTCCTTTTCTGCTAAGTGGTCATCACTTTTGAGCACAGCCATAAATTCAAAGGGGCTTTCATTATTGGTACATGTGATATTGTGTATATCCGCGCTAGCCGCATTAACATTTTTGTGCGGGACAAATTCTAGATGACAGCCGTTTTTAATTTCTTGCCAGGCAGTACCCAACAGACTTTTTAACTCTTCGCAAAATGGACGGTGTTTGGTTTCAAATACCCACGGTAAGAAATTAATCCTAGATTGGTCATCATTTAGGCCTAAAGCTGATAAAGCATTTTCATAGGCCTCAATGTGGTCAATAATGCATACGGATCCCTCTTCCTTAAACACTGGGACAGCATCTTTTAAAAATTCTATTATTTCTGAGGCGTCCTGTTTAGGGGTGCCTGTAGTTTTCTCTGATCCCAAAGAAAACTGATTAGACCTATTTTCATGTGGTGGTTCAATTTTTACCCCCCTTTGCTCTACAGTTGGCTTGGGGTAGAACATGGTTGTTTTTTTCTAATTCCTCTTCATTATGTAACTCCCAAACTTTAGGTTGAGAGTCAAATTTTGGAATATTATCAAATTCTATACTTTCAGGGCTAAGCATCTGAGCATTATTCTGGGGCATAAACTTCCCTTGTTCTTTTAATTCTTCTTGTTGCTTAATTAGGGATTCCTGTCCTGACCTAAGCTGATTTGTTTCTTCTTTTAAATTGCCACTGCTTATTACTCGGCAACTTTCTAAATTTCCACTGCCTATTACTCGGCAACTTTTTAAATTTCCACTGCCTATTACTCGGCAACTTTCGTCAGGAGACTCGTTTTCCTGCAGAAAACTCTCCTTCTCTTTTAATTGCTTACACTCTTTACCTAATTGGTGACATTCTTCCAGCATTGTTATTGCATTATTTTGCATCTGTTTTATTTCATATTTCATCATTGTCACTATAGACTCATCATGATATTCTGCCTTGTCATTAATCTCCCTTAACTTTTCAGTGAGCTTACATTCCCCTTCTATTAAATGGGACTGGGATTCTACGATATCACTCTCCTGTTGGGTATATTGACGTTTAATTTCAATATAAAGATACATCAGGGTAGTGCATAATTCAAAATGCATGGGATCAGGCATATCTATTTCCTTTGTCTCAGATGAGCTGTCTGTGAGTTCATCGCTTTGACCTTCCACGTTCCACACGTCTTTTATTAACTGACAGGCGTGGTTTATAAGGCCTTCAATGCGTGCTTCTGGATCAGTCTCGTTAGACAAACTTTTTTCGTCATGACCTGCCATGTTAATTTTTGACATTATATCAAACATTTCCTGTACTTGTATCAATTTTGAGAACTCATATTACCACTAAGGGCTGACTCTTGATAATCCCTATCAATATAAAAATTCACTTTGACCAGACATTTTTCTTGGCAAAAATATTTTTTTAAAAAAAAAATTAATAATTAATAATTTCATGCAAAATATTATTTCTGTCACCACCGTAACTATGACTGATCCTGTACAAAATATCGACGTCATCTCACGCAGTGCCTCCATTTAATATGTTGTGCTTTTTTAAGGAAAGTTTCCCGCACATTTTTATTAAGTAATTTTTAACGAAGATATTTTTAAGATACAAGATCAATCTATACGACACAGTCTATATATGCGAAACTGGTTCACGGAGACGAGTGATCATACTTAATAGTCACATTTATTGGTTGACAGAAAACAAATATTTACATGAAATTAAAATACAGATTGCATTATTTGAACATTTTGACAATTAATGGAAATACCCTCAAAATGGGCGTAATAGTACCTTGGACACAATATCACCATGATAACTTCTTCAGTAGAATCAATAACCTTATATTTGACAATTTAACAGAATGTCTGTATTTCACACACCCAGCCGTCACTATGCTGCAGATAAGTAACGTTGAACAATGCGAAACAAATTAGACAATTGTTTGTCAATAAAAAGCAACTATGCAAAAAGTAATATATAATAAAAAAATTGAATATTAGAGAAAAATCTATGAAAAGGCGATTATTGATTCTGGAGAATGATTATCAATACTAGAATATTCAATACATCAATAATTAAGAGAACATACCAGATAAAATCAACATGTTATATTTACCCATTCCAAAATGGCTATTAGTCTGGATTTAAGATAGCTACCGGGTTCAGGAATCTCCTTGGAGGTTAAAGTATATTTCCAGGCATGGCTGTCAGTCTATCTGGGAAGATGTTTCTCTCCCAGTGTCCCTTCCCCAGGGTGGGTCCCTGAGCTCTCAGGTTCCCCTGAGCTGTCCTCCTCTCACTTTCTCTCTAGCTTCTTAAATACCCTCTCACACAATAAGATCATAAAACTTGTAATATGTTCAGCTCAAAAGGTATGTGCCTCTTTCCTATTGGCCTAAATGTTTTTAATGTAATTGCACCTTCAACCACCAGGTGTCTCACATGTGTTTTGGGGCTGCTTTGTAAAGTAATATATTTTATTTTATACTGTATATTTTACTTTAGTGAAAATATCTATATCTTTAATATTTGGGAATTCTACTAACCCCATACTATCAAATATGCTTAGCATAATTATTGATCTATCACTTTGCATAAAATGGTGATATATATGCATATCATCGTATATCTGTAAACATTTAGTCCATTTAAAAAGGACACAAGTTATATGTATATATATATATATTAATCAACATCACATACAGTTTTTATCTATCTGGATACCTGTATAATTTGGGTATCCAATCAATATTTGTTTATCTAGCATAGTTAAATTCTAATATATTCATATCATAATCATATATATATCTTAATACTAATTTGTTCCTAAAACAATTCTATTAATAATCACCCTATATTTATTATGTTTTCTTTATAACCGATTTCATCAATTCATCGGATACTAAAATGGTAGTTTTATTTCGTGACTGACAGATATCACATATACTATGAATTGACTGGTAACGTCATGTTTTGAGATGAACTTTAGACATTCGGGTGAACAATCTCATGTTTATTCTCATTATTTGTCCTGTTGAAAAACAAACCTCACTTGGTATCCTAGTCATTGTCTTATGAGAAGTGAGGACTCCTTAGCTCCTTAGCTTTATTTATCTCTCACTTTCTGAGACAATGGGATATTTGTTCTGGTCATTCAGGTTTAATGTTGGTCATAGGTACATTCTCTGTCGAGCCCATACCTTGCCATATATATTTGCATGTCCTTCCTTATTCATTCAAAGAGATAAGATAAAAGTTTTTCTGGTGTCTGTGACAAAAAGATCCTTTTGTTCAGGCAACACCTTGTTTCAATACAGGCTTGTACAATGTATATATTTGAGACTCGTAAAAGAGGCAACCAGTTCATTTGCTTTTCAGGAGCAAAAGTTCATTTCAATTTTTTTTGTTAGGCCTACTGAATCTCCCATCTCTGCCAGCGAATATTAGATATATTTCTTTATAAATTCACAACAGGGTCAATGGAAGTGTTGTCTAGAAAGGGAAGGTCAGATTGAGACAGAAAAAAGTAGTCAATTCTGGAGTATTTACCATGGGGAGTAGAGAAGAAAATATAATCTTTGCAGTCAGGATACATGGTGCGCCAGGAATCGTGTAAAAGCAATGATTGTAATTCGCATTGGATTGCTTTAAGGGCTGAATAAGGCATAGATGATGTGCCCATGGAGGTGTCTAACAAAGGGTTCATTGGCCGATTGAAGTCACCTCCTAAAATCAAGGTGCCTTCTTGGAAGTCAGTTAAATGTTTGACAATGTTACGGAAAAAGGAAACCTGGCCACGATTTGGAGCATATATATTTGCTAATGTCATTTTATTACCTTTAAAGGTACCTTTTAAAAAGAGGAATCTACCCAATTTGTCTATCATCGTGTCAGTGACTTGTAGAGGGTTATGTTTAGCTAGTAGACTGGAGACCCCTTTCGTTTTAGTTGTGGCGTCCTTTGCGTGATAAACAGTAGGGTAATTCATATTATATAATTTTGGGATGGAATCCCCACGGAAGTGAGTCTCTTGTACAAAAATGACGCCAGCCTGTTTGCGTTTCATCGTCAATAGTAATTGAGATCGTTTTTCAGGTAGGTTCAAACCCTTAGTGTTTAGAGAGACTATTTTAAGTTGCGTTGTAGGCATTATTGGCTGTGTGTGGGACATAGTGTGTTCCAGTGTAAATGGTAACTGTGAAGATCACGTGAACCACTAGATAACTCAAAATAAATTAAAAAGTAGTAATATGTAAAAGAATAGGATTGAAGTGCGTATAAGGTAGGTATATGTTTAGTCCTTTGGGACAGCCTAGGGAGAGAAAAACAAGGGTTAGGGTGACTTAAGTGCTGTTATATAACAATTTCTAAGAAGGATTAAGGAGAACCGGCGGTAGGTGAGATCCTGCTCACCTACTGACTTGGAAGTGGTAGTATGCCGGTTAAATTTGGTGGTATAAAACAATCTAATGTCAAGTGCTATAGTATACAACTGTGTAACCACTGTGCGAGAGGTGATCAGAATGAAAAGAAATGTGTTAAAGACTATCTCAGATATCACATCGGACCATGAACCCCTAAAAATATCAATACAATGGGAGCACGGGGAGATGTAAGATATATATAGACCTAGGGTTATTGTATAGGATGGGGAGTAAACAACTGTCAATGACCCATAAATGAGGATTTTTTTAACGGAATTTAATAATTGTAACAAGGAAGAACATTTGCAATAGTGCAATTAGGAGTGAATTAAGGTGTTGAGTATTATTCAGCCCTAAGGATTGCATTTCTGATAATTAGGTAATGAAAAACCATTACCGTGGGTGTAATATAATAACTG
The DNA here is from genome assembly GCA_028564925.1 of Lithobates sylvaticus. Lineage (NCBI taxonomy): Eukaryota > Metazoa > Chordata > Amphibia > Anura > Ranidae > Lithobates > Lithobates sylvaticus. The sequence continues at coordinate 316,154,558 of CM053028.1, read as the reverse complement.
AGACCCTCTGAATGGGTCCATAATGGGAGAGTGACATTAAACCTACTAACAGTGACACTTATAACATCAACATTATAAGTTTAAAGCGTCTTATAGGGTAAAAATACAGAATGGTACAGTAGGTTACGGCTAATTTAAGCACTAAATGTGAAAAAATCAAGAACGTTCAGTAAAAGAAGCATCATTTACTGCATTTTCCAAAAAAAAAAAAAGGGGATACCTAGATCAAAAGAAAAGAAATAAAACAGCTAAAAGGCAAAAATGTTGTTCAGATCAAGCAGACATCTGAAGGTTTTTAAGGAGATTCATATATAGGAGCTGTGGGATTGTGTAATGATATAGAAAACATTTTCAGTGTCAATGTAATAATATAAGTCGCCACAAGATGGTATTGAGGTCTGAAAAATATAAAGGTGAGAGGTGAAACAGGGTTCCAAAGCCTCCTATGTGAAATCACCATTTATCAGGGCACATACTCAGGCTACAGCAAATGTCTGCAGGACCTACATCTATGTATAACTAAAAAGGTATCAAAGAAAATATTAAAGGTCGAACTTCTTCAATATGTTCAAGAGTTCTAGGTAGCATTCGGTAATATGCCATTTCTGCTGAGTAAGATTGGTTAGTGCAATGAAGTAACTGTTCCTAACAGAACTCAATGGAATATAAGCTGGAATATTTTGAGCAAAAAAAATAAAATAAAAACCTAGGTGCAAGTATATCTAACATTTTAAACTGAGCTGACCCAATGAGACAGAAGGAGATTAGATGAGTGTTTGAGTGTTCTTCTAACGATCTCTGCAAGCTCTTCTGAGAAGCGGAGCCTCCGGAGGACTGTACGATTTTGATGGAGTTGCAGTATTGGTGTTCAGTCTCACAGTTGAAGGGGATTGACGTCTTCTAAAGTGTGAGGCCTGTGTTTCCATCGTTTCAATGCCACGAGGCCGAGATTGTGGGCTGGAAATCTGAAATTCCGCATACCAGTTTGGTACTGGGGTATAGGGTATATCTAGGATCTGGCAGAAGGAATCCAGTTCTTCAGGTGACCTGAGTATTGCAGTACGTCCGTGGTTAGTAGCTGAGAGGGCAAAAGGAAATTTCCATTGATAGGGGATATTTTTTGATTGTAGTACCTCCAGTAACAGGTGCAAATCTCTCCTGTTCCTAAGGGTTAGGGCTGAAAGATCCTGGTAGATGGAGATTGTATGACCGACATAAGCAAGAGATCGTTTTACCCTCGCCTGCCTCAGTACATCTTCCTTCAATTTGTAGTCATTGACATAACATATTACATCTCTTGGAGGATCCGTGTCCCTCCCTTTGGGTCTAAGAGCCCTATGCACCCGGTCCATTGCAATGACTTCAGTACTGGGTTTTTCAAGGAGCTGATTAAATAGGGCTGACACTTTGGCTGGGAGCTGTACATTGTCCACACTTTCCGGCAAACCCTTTACCCTCAGATTATGCCTCCTTCCACGATTGTCAAGATCCTCAACGTGCCTTTGTACTTCTCTCAGCTGCATGGAGTGTGTACTGACTGAGGCGCTGATTTTCCTCAATGCAGAATTGTGAATGGCCGTTTTCTGTTCCACCTCTTGTACCCTGCCCGCCATAGCCTGTAGTTCTTGTTTTAAGTCGAAGATGGCTGTGGTAAGTGTCCTTTATGTCTGTTGCTACAGCACGTAAATCTTGTAAAGTAGGATGTTGAGTGCTTGCGCCAGCATAACAGGCGGCTGTAGCGCCGGTGTCAATAGAATGCCATCTTGTGACTGTGAGGCGGCTGAGGTAAATGACGCCATATTGGGCCTGTGTGACCTGGATAACTCAGGGATACCGCGGCTGTTCTGTTCTCGGTTCCGTCTCGGGGATCTCGAACAAGATGTCGACGAGTTGCGGGAAGCTGTCCCCATACTCGGTAAGGCAAAATTTAAGCTCGGAGTCCCCGTTAGGGCTTAGAAAGGGTCCCGGTCCGACGGAGCTAGCGGGTTAAGCAGCCATCTCTCCTTACGGCTAGCCACGCCCCCCCCCCCCATTTTTTTTATTATTATTTTACTTTCTTTTTTTGGGGGAAAAAATTTAAATGAATGAGGCTGATGAGAAATTTTGGCACAATAATTGGTTAATGATAGTGCCCTCGTTAAATATCCAACACGTGCCCTGGCAAAGACCTGCAGCATGACTGAGCAGGTGTGGGGCATTCTCAAGCATGTGCACAGATGCAGCTGGGTTCTGGTATCTGAGACCTTGCTGAGACACATAGCATCCATGTGCATGTGTGGGAACCCCCTCCAGGTTTTTGCTAGAGCCTGCTACATGGCAGAGACCAGTGGCATGTGCAAAATCTTAAGGTGTTTCTGCCTTCTGGGATATGATGAGGCTTCGGAACATCATCAAGTAATTTTCACCTAGAGCAGGAATTAGGAATGCACTGCAGCAAAAATATACCGTTCTGTTAAAAATGTAATAAATAAATACATTTTCAATTATGTAAGACAGGGGTGACCAACCTTTTGATAAGCGAGGGCCACTTAAGAGACTTGGTAACCGGTCGTGGGCCACAATTAGCGGAGTGGGTGGATGGATGGATGGGTGTCCCCTCTGCATTTGGAGAGCGGACACGGACGCAGCACACGACACTTTTTGTCGGTTTAGATCTGCCACTACTTAGAGGTGAATGGAGGGTCCAATTGGTCGGACTGACCGCGTGAAAGGGGTCCAAGGCTGCTTTCACACTGATGCGCTGCGGTTTACCCACACCACGTGTGCAATGCAGTGTACCTTTGGCTTTCCTGCAGTTTGCAATAGACTTCTATTATATTCTGCAGGTTTGGTGCACTTTCAGAAAGCTCAAACTCACAGGCAATAATAGAAGTCTATCGCTCAGTGCAGATAACCCGCAGGTAAACTGCTCTGCACCTGCAAATCGGTTTGAAAGCAGCCCAGTAACCACTGCAGAAAAGATATGCCCATATATACACCGTGATTTTAGTAATAAACTCACCTTTAACAACAGTATTCATTCTATTCTATCCCAGAGCAGGAGGTTGCAGGCCACATCAGAGGGTTCCGCGGGCCACTGGTTGGGCACCCCTGATGTAAGAGAAAGTGGGGAGTGAACAGAATAAAATAGCTGTCAAATTGGGTGAAGGTATGCTTTAATTTTACTTTGCACATATTGAATTTTGACAAAATGGTGAGATTTCACCAAAATCTCTCAGGTTTTATTGAAAACATTGGGAAATGAGAACTCTCAATTTTACTAACCCCAAGCAGTAAGACGATAGAGGGAAATGTAAAATGAAGTCCAAAATGCCACCAGCTGGCTGGATAGAAGACCAAGGTGATAGTGATAGTAGCTGGGGCAAATGATAGCACTGCCAGAGCTACACAAAATAGTAATTACTGTTTAATGGTATGACTATAGCATGCACAAGCTAATAACTGCCAGTTGAAATACAACCACTGTAACTAAGAATAAGTCTTATTGGTAATATTCTACATATTCCATAGCATTATCCCTGTATATAATACATATGTTTTGTTGAAAGAGAAAATGTATTTAAATCATTAAATGGATTCACTGAAATGTTCTATGCATTTAAGACTAATGATACTGACATAGATGAAATGTCGGGAACCTTTATTATGTTATTACTGTCATATTTATGTGAGAGTCATTGTGTGTATGATGTGTGGGGGCGCTCAAGTACCAGATGTAAAGCATTAATATACAGTATACAGCATGCTTCATATCATGATAAGAATTAATACTACAAAGAATGGAGTTTTACACTACTCTCATCAACCACATGTTTGCTTTGTAGTGAATAAGCTGGAGAAAAATAAAGTGACCCTTTTGTTATCTTGGCAACATCCAGTGGAAAGTAAAATGCAGATCATGACATTTTTAGGTGCTGTTGATCTGACATAGAAGTGAGCAAATTTGACTGGTGTATAAATAAGGCTCAGCCTGACTACAGGCTCAGGTGGGTTCTATTAAATAGTAGTATCAGGTACCTTTAGAAGTCCAACATGCCAGCAGGGAATTGGTTATACTCCTCTGGATGTTCATTCAAAAGGTCTACCATAGCTCAATAGAATCTCATTATTGGTAAGCCTTAAAAAGAACACATACAAATACCTCAAACAATATAACAAACAGGTAAGCCTTGAAGCTTTTTTTTAGCTGGTAAATATGCAATGATGGTGCCTCCACTACTGTTCGAAGAGAGATACAGGCATGAATTCTTGAATCAGGACCCTGTTGGACCTTGAGCATGTCAGCTATGGCTACTACTGCTGTACTACCTCTGTTGGTGTAAAACTATGGCAGTAATATATCACTAAATTAGATTAT
>CM053028.1:316017085-316149701 GCA_028564925.1 Lithobates sylvaticus | reverse complement strand
TAGCGAGGTTGAAAAAAGACACAAGTCCATCAAGTCCAACCTATGTGTGTGCTTTTACATCCTTACCGCTCTTACATTAAAGAACCCTCTACACAGATTAAGTTTGAACCACTTCTCTTCTAATTTTAGTGAATGGCCGAATGTCTTTTTTAAATTCCCTTTCACGGAAAAGTTTTATCCCTATTTAGGGGTCACCAGTATGGTATTTGTACATTGAAATCATATCTACTCTCCAGCGTCTTCTCTACAGAGAGAATGAGTTTAGTGCTCGTAACCTTTCCTCATAACTAAGGTCCTCCAGTCCCTTTATTAGCTTTGTTGCCCTTCTCTGGACTCTCTCCAGGTCCAGCACATCCTTCCTGAGGACTAACAAACAGCTATTCATTGTGCCCTGATTGGGCAAAGCCTTTTACCTGACAATCTGTCAGGTGCATTGCTTCAGCCGATCTGGGCTTAAAATGCACTGTGCAGCGGGCAGTGCATTGTGGGGTGCTCAGCAGGCGAACATTTCACAGAGTGCCCCACAAATTCGGGTGTTCGCCAAACACGGGAACAGGCGATGTCCAGGCCGAACTTATGCTCGTTCCAAACTGCTCGCCCAACACTAATAGCAATGCATTCTGCAAATATCATAGCAAAAATTACTTTAAAGTGTAACAAAAGGCAAAACTTTATTTTAAAATTTTGGATAGAGTAATGGAGGGTAAGAACACCTGGCAGTTTTTTTGCCAGCTGTGTCACATTGGGGAGATTTCCCCACTATTAGTACTCTGATGTCAACCCAAAATGTGGGAATTTCTTTTCCTTTCACTTTCAGTGATAAGGAGAAACAGTAAAAATAGATTGAATCTCCCTAATGGGGGCACAGACAGCAACTTTTTTTAGCAATAACTACACAAGGCTCCTGTAGTGTCCTTGTATTAAAAATCATCATTGCAAACATAAGTTCTTTGTATGACAGCCCAAGGCTCGTGATTGGATTCTTGCTTTTACAGATGTTGCATTTTGGTGGTGTTACTTTGAAAAATATGATAAAAATTAGAAGAAATGCCATTAGATTGCAATAGGTTTCTCTGTGATAGAAAAATAAATACTGTGTTGAGATCCTTAGAGAAGCTGCCATCCTGTGTTTTTGTTAAGACAAGCCTTTGAGCAGTTCCTTGTATCTCTCAGATACTCCTCACTTACTGTGCTGTACAATAAATCATAGAGAAAATGAAATCATGTACTAAAGTAGAATAAAGGCAAATTATAATACTAGAGTTTTGAAAGCTAACAAACTATAATTAGTTACCCTAAGTCTTTTTTTCTATTATTGAAAGCATAAGGTTGTAAATAGTCGTTAAATTTAATGAGCCAGCCTGCTTTCGAAGGGCAAAGATTTTTAAACCTTAGTTTCAAAGTCCACTCATCTGCTGCAACCGCTGCACATTTCTGCTGAATTTTTATTTCCACATATTTTATATTAGAGATATATTGGCAGGAGAATTAGCCTTTATTGCTGAAATGCAATCTTTGATAGGACACACGCAATAGGTAACAGTAGAATTAAAGAAGGACAGATACATAATATATCATAGGTTTTCCTATAAGTTCCTGTATTGATTCCATCTAATCTAAAAAAAGTAAATTAGCACACCAACAACGTATTTATTTCCAATGCCTATATAAGTATCAAAAAAAGAAAAATAGGCAGAGATCAAGATAAACATGGTGGGTTTGATTTACTAAAGGCAAATCCACTTTGCACTACAAGTGCACTTGGAAGTGCAGTCGCTTTAGATCTGAGGGGGACATGCAAGGAAAATAAATAACAGAATTTTTGCTTGAACATGATTGGATGATAGAAATCAGCAGAGCTTCCCCTCATTTCAGATCTTCCCCTCAGATCTACACCGACTGCACTTCCAAGTGCAATTGTAGTGAAAACTGGATTGCCTTTAGTAAATCAACCCCAATATATCCTTATTCATCAGTGGCACAGAAAAACGTTGCCATATAATCAGATCAAGTTAAAAGCATAACATGCAATTATAACAAGTAAATATATACTGTATACATATAAGCATATAGGTACTAAGCCATCTATGTATAGGGTAAATAGTCACACAGTCTAATATGTGCACATAGTTATATACCAAATATGTAATACAATTTTCAGTTGGTCTAAGAAGAAATAAGTTCATGGGTCCCAAAATCTCAGGGCTCCTACTATCCCCTTTCCTAAAAAGGACCTCTTAATATTTCAGAATCCCCTTTTCAAGCAGGGCCTTGTACTGTTTACAAGTTCCCCTTCTGACCCATTTTATATGGAGGACCAGCTGCCAGTTGTGTGCTTCCCACAGCTACAAAATCCCCACATGACAATGCCACAAAATCCGAAATAACCATACACTGCGCCCTTAAGAAAGAAGTAATAAGGTACCCTGAAACTTGGCATATAGGACTAGAGATGAGCAAATCTAAAAGAAACCATGGGGTAAGTCCATAAACTTGGTTGAACTATATGGACTTTTTTTCAACCAGACTAACTATGCAACTATATGTAACTCCAAACATAGTGCCAAATCCTTTAGAAGTCTATGGAAACCAAAAGGACATTTTTTTCTAGCCTTTTTCAAGGCAAATTTGCAAGATATTGTTAAAAAGAAAAAAATGGTCAGCTCAGAGAAGGTCTTAATGGCAGCTTAATGGGCAATAAGGATGGGCCCGGTGCTCGATGCGAACCCACGTTCGCATCGAGCACCGGGCGTTCGCTCGCTCGGCGAGCCCAGAACTATTTTGGCCGCTCGCATCACGTTCGTGTGTGGCGCGCGGCCCCGCAATGCATTGCGGCCGGCGCGGCCGACGCAGTGCATTGCTGGCTGATGATTGGCCAAGCATGCACTGTGACCCCGCATGCTTGGCCAATCACAGCCCCGGAAACTCGAAGAGCCATAATTGGCTACAGGCAGGACGCCTGTAGCCAATTACAGCTCAGGGGCTGTAGTACACGCCCCCCCCCTATAAATCGCCGCCACGCCGTCTGCGCCGGTCACATGCTGTTCCGGCGCAGATTGAGCAGGCTGTTTCTGTGACACTCTGCTGCATTTAGATAGATAGAGAGATTCACTTGCAGAGATTGAGTTAGATAGATTCAGTTACAAAGATTGATTGACAAAGAGGGGCTTGTAGTGTGCTCGTGGCAGGCAGGCAGAGCTCCTATATTTTGTTACCAGAAGCACCTATAGGACTTGTAGTGTGTTCGTGGCAGGCAGGCAGAGCTCCTATATTTTGTTACCAGAAGCACCTATAGAACTTGTAGTGTGTTCGTGGCAGGCAGGCAGAGCTCCTATATTTTGTTCCCAGAAGCACCTATAGGACTTGTAGTGTGTTCGTGGCAGGCAGGCAGGCAGAGCTCCTATATTTTGTTACCAGAAGCACCTATAGGACTTGTAGTGTGTTAGTGGCAGGCAGGCAGAGCTCCTATATTTTGTTACCAGAAGCACCTATAGGACTTGTAGTGTGTTCGTGGCAGGCAGGCAGAGCTCCTATATTTTGTTACCAGAAGCACCTATAGGACTTGTAGTGTGTTAGTGGCAGGCAGGCAGAGCTCCTATATTTTGTTACCAGAAGCACCTATAGGACTTGTAGTGTGTTCGTGGCAGGCAGGCAGAGCTCCTATATTTTGTTCCCAGAGGCACCTATAGGACTTGAAGTGTGTTAGTCCCATTACACACACAGAGCTATATTTTCTTCCCAGAAGCACCTATAGGACTTGAAGTGTGTTAGTCCCATTACACACACAGAGCTATATTTTCTTCCCAGAAGCACCTATAGGACTTGAAGTGTGTTAGTCCCATTACACACACAGAGCTATATTTTCTTCCCAGAAGCACCTATAGGACTTGAAGTGTGTTAGTCCCATCACACACACAGAGCTATATTTTCTTCCCAGAAGCACCTATAGGACTTGAAGTGTGTTAGTCCCATCACACACACAGAGCTATATTTTGTTCCCAGAAGCACCTATAGGACTTGAAGTGTGTTAGTCCCATTGCACACACAGAGCTATATTTTCTTCCCAGAAGCACCTATAGGACTTGAAGTGTGTTAGTCCCATTACACACACAGAGCTATATTTTCTTCCCAGAAGCACCTATAGGACTTGAAGTGTGTTAGTCCCATCACACACACAGAGCTATATTTTCTTCCCAGAAGCACCTATAGGACTTGAAGTGTGTTAGTCCCATTACACACACAGAGCTATATTTTGTTCCCAGAAGCACCTATAGGACTTGAAGTGTGTTAGTCCCATTACACACACAGAGCTATATTTTCTTCCCAGAAGCACCTATAGGACTTGAAGTGTGTTAGTCCCATTACACACAAAGAGCTATACTTTGTTCCCAGAAGCACCTATAGGACTTGAAGTGTGTTAGTCCCATTACACACACAGAGCTATATTTTCTTCCCAGAAGCACCTATAGGACTTGTAGTGTGTTCGTGGCAGGCAGGCAGAGCTCCTATATTTTGTTACCAGAAGCACCTATAGGACTTGTAGTGTGTTCGTGGCAGGCAGGCAGAGCTCCTATATTTTGTTTCCCAGAGGCACCTATAGGACTTGAAGTGTGTTAGTCCCATTACACACACAGAGCTATATTTTGTTCCCAGAAGCACCTATAGGACTTGAAGTGTGTTAGTCCCATTACACACACAGAGCTATATTTTGTTCCCAGAAGCACCTATAGGACTTGAAGTGTGTTAGTCCCATTACACACACAGAGCTATATTTTCTTCCCAGAAGCACCTATAGGACTTGAAGTGTGTTAGTCCCATTACACACACAGAGCTATATTTTCTTCCCAGAAGCACCTATAGGACTTGAAGTGTGTTAGTCCCATTACACACACAGAGCTATATTTTCTTCCCAGAAGCACCTATAGGACTTGAAGTGTGTTAGTCCCATTACACACACAGAGCTATATTTTCTTCCCAGAAGCACCTATAGGACTTGAAGTGTGTTAGTCCCATTACACACACAGAGCTATATTTTGTTCCCAGAAGCACCTATAGGACTTGAAGTGTGTTAGTCCCATCACACACACAGAGCTATATTTTCTTCCCAGAAGCACCTATAGGACTTGAAGTGTGTTAGTCCCATTACACACACAGAGCTATATTTTGTTCCCAGAAGCACCTATAGGACTTGAAGTGTGTTAGTCCCATTACACACACAGAGCTATATTTTCTTCCCAGAAGCACCTATAGGACTTGAAGTGTGTTAGTCCCATCACACACACAGAGCTATATTTTGTTCCCAGAAGCACCTATAGGACTTGAAGTGTGTTAGTCCCATTACACACACAGAGCTATATTTTCTTCCCAGAAGCACCTATAGGACTTGAAGTGTGTTAGTCCCATCACACACACAGAGCTATATTTTGTTCCCAGAAGCACCTATAGGACTTGAAGTGTGTTAGTCCCATTACACACACAGAGCTATATTTTGTTCCCAGAAGCACCTATAGGACTTGAAGTGTGTTAGTCCCATTACACACACAGAGCTATATTTTCTTCCCAGAAGCACCTATAGGACTTGAAGTGTGTTAGTCCCATCACACACAAAGAGCTATACTTTGTTCCCAGAAGCACCTATAGGACTTGAAGTGTGTTAGTCCCATCACACACACAGAGCTATATTTTGTTCCCAGAAGCACCTATAGGACTTGAAGTGTGTTAGTCCCATCACACACACAGAGCTATATTTTGTTCCCAGAAGCACCTATAGGACTTGAAGTGTGTTAGTCCCATTACACACACAGAGCTATATTTTGTTCCCAGAAGCACCTATAGGACTTGAAGTGTGTTAGTCCCATTACACACACAGAGCTATATTTTCTTCCCAGAAGCACCTATAGGACTTGAAGTGTGTTAGTCCCATCACACACAAAGAGCTATACTTTGTTCCCAGAAGCACCTATAGGACTTGAAGTGTGTTAGTCCCATCACACACACAGAGCTATATTTTGTTCCCAGAAGCACCTATAGGACTTGAAGTGTGTTAGTCCCATCACACACACAGAGCTATATTTTCTTCCCAGAAGCACCTATAGGACTTGAAGTGTGTTAGTCCCATCACACACACAGAGCTATATTTTGTTCCCAGAAGCACCTATAGGACTTGAAGTGTGTTAGTCCCATTACACACACAGAGCTATATTTTGTTCCCAGAAGCACCTATAGGACTTGAAGTGTGTTAGTCCCATCACACACACAGAGCTATATTTTGTTCCCAGAAGCACCTATAGGACTTGAAGTGTGTTAGTCCCATTACACACACAGAGCTATATTTTCTTCCCAGAAGCACCTATAGGACTTGAAGTGTGTTAGTCCCATCACACACACAGAGCTATATTTTCTTCCCAGAAGCACCTATAGGACTTGAAGTGTGTTAGTCCCATTACACACACAGAGCTATATTTTCTTCCCAGAAGCACCTATAGGACTTGAAGTGTGTTAGTCCCATCACACACACAGAGCTATATTTTGTTCCCAGAAGCACCTATAGGACTTGAAGTGTGTTAGTCCCATTACACACACAGAGCTATATTTTCTTCCCAGAAGCACCTATAGGACTTGAAGTGTGTTAGTCCCATTACACACACAGAGCTATATTTTCTTCCCAGAAGCACCTATAGGACTTGAAGTGTGTTAGTCCCATCACACACACAGAGCTATATTTTCTTTCCAGAAGCACCTATAGGACTTGAAGTGTGTTAGTCCCATCACACAGAGCTCCTCTATTTTCTTTGCATAAGCACCCACAGGACTTCTAGTGTGTTAGTGGCATCACACAGAGCTCCTATATATTCTTCTCAGCAGCACCCACAGGACTTCTAGTGTGTTAGTGGCATCACACAGAGCTCCTCTATTTTCTTTGCAGAAGCACCCATAGGACTTCTAGTGTGTTAGTGGCATCACACAGAGCTCCTATATATTCTTCTCAGCAGCACCCACAGGACTTCTAGTGTGTTAGTGGCATCACACAGAGCTCCTCTATTTTCTTTGCATAAGCACCCACAGGACTTCTAGTGTGTTAGTGGCATCACACAGAGCTCCTCTATTTTCTTTGCATAAGCACCCACAGGACTTCTAGTGTGTTAGTGGCATCACACAGAGCTCCTCTATTTTCTTTGCAGAAGCACCCACAGGACTTCTAGTGTGTTAGTGGCATCACACAGAGCTCCTATATATTCTTCTCAGCAGCACCCACAGGACTTCTAGTGTGTTAGTGGCATCACACAGAGCTCCTCTATTTTCTTTGCATAAGCACCCACAGGACTTCTAGTGTGTTAGTGGCATCACACAGAGCTCCTCTATTTTCTTTGCATAAGCACCCACAGGACTTCTAGTGTGTTAGTGGCATCACACAGAGCTCCTCTATTTTCTTTGCATAAGCACCCACAGGACTTCTAGTGTGTTAGTGGCATCACACAGAGCTCCTCTATTTTCTTTGCAGAAGCACCCACAGGACTTCTAGTGTGTTAGTGGCATCACACAGAGCTCCTATATATTCTTCTCAGCAGCACCCACAGGACTTCTAGTGTGTTAGTGGCATCACACAGAGCTCCTCTATTTTCTTTGCATAAGCACCCACAGGACTTCTAGTGTGTTAGTGGCATCACACAGAGCTCCTCTATTTTCTTTGCATAAGCACCCACAGGACTTCTAGTGTGTTAGTGGCATCACACAGAGCTCCTCTATTTTCTTTGCAGAAGCACCCACAGGACTTCTAGTGTGTTAGTGGCATCACACAGAGCTCCTCTATTTTCTTTGCAGAAGCACCCATAGGACTTCTAGTGTGTTAGTGGCATCACACAGAGCTCCTATATATTCTTCTCAGCAGCACCCACAGGACTTCTAGTGTGTTAGTGGCATCACACAGAGCTCCTCTATTTTCTTTGCAGAAGCACCCATAGGACTTCTAGTGTGTTAGTGGCATCACACAGAGCTCCTATATATTCTTCTCAGCAGCACCCACAGGACTTCTAGTGTGTTAGTGGCATCACACAGAGCTCCTCTATTTTCTTTGCATAAGCACCCACAGGACTTCTAGTGTGTTAGTGGCATCACACAGAGCTCCTCTATTTTCTTTGCATAAGCACCCACAGGACTTCTAGTGTGTTAGTGGCATCACACAGAGCTCCTCTATTTTCTTTGCAGAAGCACCCATAGGACTTCTAGTGTGTTAGTGGCATCACACAGAGCTCCTCTATTTTCTTTGCAGAAGCACCCATAGGACTTCTAGTGTGTTAGTGGCATCACACAGAGCTCCTATATTTTCTTCTCAGCAGCACCCACAGGACTACCGACTACAATGGCTGGAAGACCGCCAAGGGGAGGCAGAGCGTGCAGAGCCAAGAACACAGGGCAGGCAGGCTCTGTTTCTAGTGGACGTGGCCGTGGACGTGGACGTGGTCGTGCATCGTCATCAGCACGTGGCCATGGGACACGCGCGTCTTTGTTTTCGGCAGCTGGACATGTGGAGCCGCATCATGCTGAAGGCTTGGTAGAATGGATGACCAAGCCCTCCTCATCCTCCTCATCCTCTCTCACCCAGGCTCAGGGTACTGACAGAGCATCATCAGCCACCCCTTCCCTAGACCCACCATGTCCTCCTGAGGAGTCCCCCGAACTCTTTGAGCACAGTGTTGGGTACATGCTCCAGGAGGATGCCCAACGATTCGAAGGCTCGGATGACGATACCCAGCTTGAGGAATCTGGCAGTACAGTTCCACCAGCTGCAGCTTACTGCCAGGTTTGCTCTAGTGGTGAAGAGGGAGGGGATGATGAGGTCACTGACTCCACGTGGGTGCCTCAAGGGAGAGAGGATGAGGAGGAGGACGAGGAGGAGGAGGATGCGGCGTCACATGTCCAACGAGGCAGGATGCCCCCTGGAGGCCAGGTAGAGGCCAGCACAGCAACTGTACAACACCGCAGAGCTCCGCCTGTGCAGGGCGCTGCCTCTGCACGTTATCAGAAAAGTTCTTTGGTGTGGGCCTTTTTTGAGACGAGTGCAGCAGATCGCACCACTGCTATTTGCAATATTTGTCTCAAGCGTATCTCGCGTGGCCAAAACATCAGCCGCTTGGGCACGACAAGCATGACCAGACATATGGCGACCTGCCATGCAGCTCGTTGGCAGGCACACATAAAAGACCCACACCAAAGAACTAAGCGGACCTCTCCTTGCTCCTCCTCAGCTGGGATCTCCATCCCCACTACACCTTCAGTCCTCTCTGAAAGCTGCTCTGAGAGGACTGAAGGTGTAGAATTCGGTGTGTCACAACCAAGTACTTGCAGTACACCGACGTCCGAATGCAGCAGGCAAATTTCCCTGCCCCAGCTGCTGGACCGTAGAAAGAAGTACACTCCCAGCCATCCACATGCCCAGCGGTTGAATGCTAGCCTTGCTAAATTGCTAGCACTTCAACTGCTGCCTTTTCAGTTGGTAGACTCGGCCCCCTTCCGTGAGTTTGTTCAATGTGCGGTTCCTCAGTGGCAGGTTCCCAAACGCCACTTTTTCTCGCGGAAGGCGATTCCGTCTCTCTACCGGCATGTGGAGGGCAATGTCCATGCCTCGCTGGACAGGGCGGTCAGCGGTAAGGTGCATATTACCGCTGACTCATGGTCCAGCAGGCATGGACAGGGACGGTACCTTTCTTTCACGGCCCATTGGGTCACTCTATTGGCAGCTGGGAGGGATGCAGGACAAGGTGCAGTAGTGTTGGAGGTTGTTCCGCCACCACGCCTCCAAAACGCGATTACTGCTACTGGTTGTGACACACCTCTCTCCTCCACCCCCTCCTCTTCTTCTTCCTCCAGTGCTCTGTCCTTGGAACCAGCGGTGCTCCGTAGGCGTACAAGGGGCTACGCAAGTACGCAGGCAAAAAGATGCCATGCCGTGCTTGCGCTGGTGTGTTTGGGGGACAGGAGCCACACTGGGCCAGAGGTTCTGGCAGCTCTGCAGGGGCAGGCCGAGAGGTGGTTGACGCCACGTCAGCTTAAGCCAGGAATGGTCGTTTCTGACAATGGCACCAACCTCCTCTCCGCCCTGCGACAGGGGCAGCTCACCCATGTGCCCTGCATGGCTCACGTCCTCAACCTGGTGGTGCAGCGGTTCTTGGGCAGGTTCCCAGGCTTACAGGATGTCCTGAGGCAGGCCAGGAAAGTCTGTGTGCATTTCCGCCGATCTTATAATGCCAGTGCTCGGCTGACTGAGCTGCAAAAGGAGCTGAACCTGCCCAAGAACCGCCTAATATCTGACATGCCCACCAGGTGGAACTCAACGTTGGCCATGCTGCAGCGACTGCACACGCAGCAGAGGGCCATCAATGAGTACCTTTGCGACTACGGCACCAGGACAGGGTCAGGGGAGCTTGGTTTTTTTTCCCCACGTCAGTGGAGCATGATCAGGGATGCATGCACTGTCCTCTCACCATTTGAGGAGGCCACGAGGATGGTGAGCAGTGACAGTGCATGCATCAGTGACACTGTCCCTCTTGTCCACCTGTTGGAGCATACGCTGCGTGGGATAATGGACAGGGCACTTGAGGCAGAACAGAGGCAGGAAGAGGAGGACTTCCTTGCCTCTCAAGGCCCCCTTTATCCGGACAGTGTTCCTTCTGTCCCACCCATCACACAGGAAGAGGATGAGGAGGAGGAGGAGGAGGAGGAGGATTGTGTGAGCATGGAGGTGGAGCCTGGCACTCAGCATCAGCAGCAGCAGTCTTTTAGGGATGATGTACAGTCCCAACAAGCCAGTGGACTTGTACGTGGCTGGGAGGAGGTGGCTGGCGATCATGTCATCCTCAGTGACCCAGAAGACTCCGGACCGAATGCCTCAGCTAACCTACGCTGCATGGCCTCCCTGATCCTGCAAAGCCTGCGGAAGGATCCTCGTGTTCTTCGGATCAAGGAGAGGGACCATTACTGGCTGGCCACTCTCCTTGATCCGCGGTACAAGGGTAAGGTTGCGGACCTTATCTTGCCGTCGCAGAGGGAGCAGAGGATGAGACATCTCAGGGAGGCCTTGCAGAAAGGTCTGTGCAACGCGTTCCCAGAAACTGGGAGGCTACAAACTCCTGGTCCTGGGCGACGAGTTGCTGAGGCTTCGGTCAGTGGCAGAAGGAGCGGTGGGGAAGGTGGACGTCTGACCGATGCGTTCAGACAATTTTTTAGTCCGCAGCCCCAAGGTATGATCGGTTCCAGCAACCATCGCCAGCGTCTGATATACATGGTGCAGGAATACCTTGGGGCAAGGTCAGACTTGGACACCTTTCCCACCGAAAATCCTCTGGCTTACTGGGTCCTGAGGATGGATCACTGGCCAGAGCTTGCACAGTATGCAATTGAGCTACTGGCCTGTCCTGCCTCCAGCGTTCTTTCCGAACGCACATTCAGTGCTGCTGGAGGATTTGTGACTGATCATAGGGTGCGCCTGTCCACCGCCTCGGTTGATCGACTGACATTCATCAAAATGAATCAGTCTTGGATCACCACCAGCTACCAGGCACCTGAGGCGGATATAACCGAATAATTTTTAATGTCACATCCCTTCAAGACTGCCTATGCTGATGCTGAGTGACTGTCCTCTTATGTTCACTGACTATCCTCTTCCTCCTCCTCAATGATCCATGCCACAGCACCAGTGCCTAAGGCACAATTTTTCAGCCCCTGTTTAACAGGGGCGTGTACTTACAATTTTTTAAAAAAATGCTTCGCAACACGTGTGACTGCTGTGCTCCAAGTACAGTCTCTGTGAGGGCCGTGTTGCAGTGTTGTGGCACCAGCACCAGTGCCTAAGGCACAATTTTTCAGCCCCTGTTTAACAGGGGCGTGTACTTACAATTTTTTAAAAAAATGCTTCGCAACACGTGTGACTGCTGTGCTCCAAGTACAGTCTCTGTGAGGGCCGTGTTGCAGTGTTGTGGCACCAGCACCAGTGCCTAAGGCACAATTTTTCAGCCCCTGTTTAACAGGGGCGTGTACTTACAATTTTTTAAAAAAATGCTTCGCAACACGTGTGACTGCTGTGCTCCAAGTACAGTCTCTGTGAGGGCCGTGTTGCAGTGTTGTGGCACCAGCACCAGTGCCTAAGGCACAATTTTTCAGCCCCTGTTTAACAGGGGCGTGTACTTACAATTTTTTAAAAAAATGCTTCGCAACACGTGTGACTGCTGTGCTCCAAGTACAGTCTCTGTGAGGGCCGTGTTGCAGTGTTGTGGCACCAGCACCAGTGCCTAAGGCACAATTTTTCAGCCCCTGTTTAACAGGGGCGTGTACTTACAATTTTTTAAAAAAATGCTTCGCAACACGTGTGACTGCTGTGCTCCAAGTACAGTATCTGTGAGGGCCGGGTTGCAGTGTTGTGGCACCAGCACCAGTGCCTAAGGCACAATTTTTCAGCCCCTGTTTAACAGGGGCGTGTACTTACAATTTTTTAAAAAAATGCTTCGCAACACGTGTGACTGCTGTGCTCCAAGTACAGTCTCTGTGAGGGGTTGCAGTGTTGTGGCACCAGCACCAGTGCCTAAGGCACAATTTTTCAGCCCCTGTTTAACAGGGGCGGGTAATTACAAATCTTGATCTAATAGTTCACAGCAGGGCCCATTCCTGCGCCCACCAAGAGTAACTATGAGGGCCTGCAGTCTTGTGGCAACACCGTCCACCACCACCGCCAAAGGCCCAATTTTTCTGCCCTGTTCATCAGGTGCTTGCAATTACAAATCTTGATCTAATAACTCACAGCAGGGCCCATTCCTGCGCCCACCAAGAGTAACTATGAGGGCCTACAGTCTTGTGGCAACACCGTCCACCACCACCGCCAAAGGCCCAATTTTTCTGCCCTGTTCATCAGGTGCTTGCAATTACAAATCTTGATCTAATAACTCACAGCAGGGCCCATTCCTGCGCCCACCAAGAGTAACTGTGAGAGCTTACAGTCTTGTGGCAAAACCGTCCACCACCACCACCACCACCACCCCCAATTTTTCTGCCCTGTTCAACAGGTGCATGCAATTACAAATCTTGATCTATTAACTCACAGCAGGGCCCATTCCTGTGCCCACCAGTCTTGTGGCTACACCAACATCTAATAGGGCAAATTTCTGCAGAGTATATACGCCAGGCCCCTACTTTCAAACATCCAACTTACAAACGACTCCTACTTGCAAATGGAAAGAGAAAACAGGAAGTGAGAGGAAATCTACCCCTAGGAAGGGAAATTCTATCCTGTTAGATTTAATTTGGGAAAAAGGTATCTCCTCTCTACTGATACTTTATCACCAATCCTTGTTTCAATTAAAACCCCACTTTTCCAAAAACATTTGTCATTGGGACGGAAAGTGAGGTGACATGTTCTGAACAGATGTGCAAAGACAGCAAATGTTACAGGGGTGATAACCCCTCCCTATGTTCTCCAAAAAGCTTAAAAATAGATTTTTTTGGGATGGAGCTACACTTCATAATGTACCTGTTCAGATTCTACTTAAGATCAAACCTAAAGCCGCAAGTGGTTTTAAATGGCTTCTTTTTTTCCTTTACAAATGTCATTTTGTGCAAGGACAGTTCTAAACACGGGAAACACATGCCACTTCACAGGCATACTTTGGACACCCCCCAGGTACCATATTTAAAGGAAAATGTCACTTTTTTTTTTTCACTTTATGCATCATTAAAATGACTGCTCCCGAAAAAACGTTAGTTTTTAAAAGTTCTTTTTGCATTGATATATGTCCCCTGGGGCAGGACCCGGGTCCCCAAACCTGTTTTATGACATTAACATGCATATTGGCCGTTGTAATTAGCACTTTTGATTTCGAACGTTCGCGTCCATTATAACGTATAGGGTTCGAAAATTCGCGCGAACTTTCGGTCCGTTCGAAGGTTCTGGTTCGAACCGAACCCGGGGGTGTTCGGCTCATCCCTAATGGGCAACATGAAAATACACAAATTCTTCAAATAACATGCTTGGGGGATGCCTTAAAGCTGCATGTGAAGTTACAGAATAGTACACTATATGAGAATTGGCTGTTCCCCCCTACAAGATGCCCACCCAATGTTGAAATGCCTCCTTCCCCTATACAACAAAAAGATGTTCAGTAATAATCTTGAAATTAACAGAATAATAACAACAACAGAAAAGAAACACAGACGATATAAATTGTGGCGTGTTCTAACATTAGTGGTCGGTGTAGAAGCCACCTCATGTGTTAGTGGTTGTTGCAAAATTGCCCCTTTTGTTTAGTGCTCAATGTAGGTGGGAGATCAATCAGCTCAATGCTCAAGGAACACATTGAAATCACAGGACTGACCCTAGGGTTCCATGGAACCCTGGTTGAGAATGCCTGATATAGACCATGGGGCTTGATGATTACTTTTTTTAGAATGCATTGAAATGATAATAGAACAAATGTTTGAAGACTATATGAAAACATGTTTTATGGCATAAACCTTTCTTTAAAATTCATCAGAGTAAATGTGTTTACCCCATAAGGTCTTTGTTTTAAATTACTTAAAGCCTTCAAATTAATTTAAAGTATGCCTTTATAATAAGGCAATGTTGGCGCTGTATTCCTAAAATGAATGTATTTGTAAATAATAGACAATAAAACTTGTACATTACGTACGTTAATAGGATTCATACTATTCACTGAAATCTATTATTTATAACTCTGCATATATCTGTCAGATGATGTCAGCAAGTTTCTAGAAAAGCGTGCATGTTTGTGTTATGTTCTTTTACGAGGTGAAATGAGGAGAAAGGCTAAAAGCATACATTCAGCAAAAATAAGTAGAATGATTTTGCCCATGTTAAAGAAAATGAAATAAAAGAAAAGCAGAAGCAAAAGAGAGCAGTTTCATCATGACTTACCTTTACTAAAGGTTAAAAAGCAAACCATGGCCAGGTTTTGTATCAATTTTGCAGCATGATACAATCATATAAACTTAATCAGGCATCGACCTGGGCCATAACTTTTCTCAGCAAAGAACAGTACTGACATCAGGACATAAAAGACACAATCTTACTGTGCTTTTATTGTATGAAATGAAAGAGAATTTGGAGGAAACCAACCCATTGGCAGACTAATAATCATAAAGCAGGTGGAATTGTTGTTTTAGTTATTAAGGTAATCTACAATATATATTTTTTTTTATATCAATGCACAGGCATTAGATTAGCTTAAAGTGATCCTGGAGCTGCAGGCCTCTAAAGCACATATGGTTGATTGCCTTATTGAACATCGGAGAGCCCTGTAGGCGGGGGAGCTCTTATATATACACGCAAAGACTTCAGTTCTATATGTGGTGCTAAACCCTGCTCTTTCCTAAATCCTGCATCTCATTATTGGTCAGTGAGGCCGTCCATCAGAAGGACAGACCAGTAGTGAGGTGCAGGAGGGTATACACTGGATCAGTTTAACGCTAATAATACCACCTACACGGTGCTCATTATATATGTAGGCTGTGCTTAGTAGTGTTTGTGTTTTTCCATTCCTATCTTTATCTTAATTTTTATAGTCCGATTTACAGAAAACAATACACTCTCCATTTAGCTTTTGTTTTAATCATAGCAATTTTTGTGCACGCATGCTGAGTGCACTGCTTGATGTACAGAAAGCTGCTGTCTATGAATGTACTGTATATATGAAATAAAGTGATGCAAATATTACACAAAACTTTTATGGAAAAAAAGAAAAACAATAAACATGTGAGAGCAACTGTGCTCTATTTATTTTACATAATAAAGTGAACATATTGCAAAAACGAACTTTTAGGGCTCGTACACACCAGTGCTCACTACTGCATTGCAGTGGTGTGAACTGAGCTGACTGTAAACAAGGCAAGTTCTATTGTCTTCTGTTGGAAATGTACTGGGAAGGGCTGCCCAGTGCAGTCTCCATGCACCTGGGGAGACCAGGCTCTTAATAGCTTTGTTACATGTAAAAGAAGACAATAACTACTTACCAACCACTGCTCTGAAGCTGTGAAATCATCCCTCTACATGGTTTGAACTGTTATAGGGCAGGCTGAATGTTCCAAGTTGATCTATCTATAGCCACTAGTGATAATCACTGTCTTCTCCCGCTCTGCAGGAGGGATTTTCTCTGCAATTGCTCTGCAGGAGGAATTTCCCTGCCAACACTGTCTGTGTTGATGGGGGAATAGTGCAAATTTCTTTCCTGCAACTCATGCTTGCAGGAATGAAATTTCCACCATGTATGGCCTGCCTAAGTCCACTGGGAAAGAGACACTTCGGAGAGTGGGGGTCAACCACAGAGCTCACTGATTCCTCCTTTTGACCTCATATCACTATAGGATGATAATATAAAATAAGAAGAAGGAACCAGTAAGAACTGTGGGGACCCAGGATATATACACTTCTACAATGGTCAGTTTCCCAGTGGACTTTGGGAAATGATTTTATCTGTGCTTTTTGCATAAATGTATTGTAAAATGAGATCCAGACATTATCTTAGATATAGTAATAAAGACAAACAAAACATACAACATTTCAAGTTGCCATCTATCAACTCAACAAAGTTGAATGTTTGACAGAATGGGTAATCAAAGAGTTTGGGCTTGTTTATACCTGTCTCAAGGATGGGTGAAAGAAATGGATTAGAAGGGGCATGATTGTTAAGAAACAGGCAGTTGAGACGCATTTTTACCAATCCTCTGAACTGCAAACGCAGCTGGGTGGGGTTATACACATAGATGCAAAACTTTGTACAGCAAAAATTAGTACTGCCACCGAGTGCAACCTAGTGTAGTGAATGGGGCCACTCTTCAACCTTCCTACAACTACTGGTGTGGAATTTTCAAGGTTAAAACAGGTAGTGAGGAGGCAACAAAAGCCTCTGAAAACCAATGTACCTCAGATCACCAGGTCAGAGGGCTGCCAAAAGCTCCTGCTTTAACCTAACTGTAACTTGCAGTTTACTAACCAGGTGCAAAGTTAGAAGCAATAATGCAAAGCAGGTTCAGAAAGGCATGCAATCATGCATACACTGCAGAATATTGAAAGATGCTCATACATAAGAAAGCTGTACAAACATGGACTCTTCATAGTAATGTCTCTGTGACTCCATCAGGACAACATGTAGCCACATAGAATAGACAGAGCAAAAAACTCTATAACAAAAGAGATTCATGATGAAAATCACTATGTCAATAAAATGATACAGAGTACAGACACTTGCAATTATCCTCATAAACAGCATTCCTCTCAGTGAAGTCTAGGGTAGCTCTGCTAATACAGCTGAACAGCTGTAGGCATTCAATAGCCAAGGAGAAACGGCCACCCCGCTGGAACTACAATACTCTGGCAACAATTGAGAAGGGGCTCTCCACAGTAGCTGGGTCTTCTGAAGAAGCTACATGCAATTACATTTCTGCCAAGCTGCCCAAACGCCAATTCTGACAGTGGAGGGCCTTTCATCTGGCTGCAGATCACTTGCCCAGTTACCATTGCCTTATCAGGTCTGGTATCTCTGAGCTGCTTACGGAGGGAAGATGAGGAATTTGTACTATCTGGGCATGTCCAGGAGCCCTGGGAGTTGAGGGATATGGAGTTAAATGGACCTGTGCAAGTGAGCTTGGTAACTCAATAGGTACGCTGCTACAAATGTTACCTTGACTTTGGAAGTCATTCTTGGGACTAGGGAATCTGATATCCCTGTTAAAACTTGTCTTATCTTGAAACTTCTATTTCTGATCTGTAGCTCTTGTATACAGCTTTTCCTGCATTTTAATTTCTATTCTTTGCTGCCTACTCTGACTTTCTGCTTTGTTCTCTGACAATGCTTGTCTGTTTCCTTTCCTGACCACCAGGCTGAGCTTGACTAAAGCCTAGTGCACACCATTAGCTGGGTTGAACAAAAAAAACCTGACAGCTCCGGTCAAGGCCGCTGTACTCACAATCTGATGTTAGTACACCAATCTCCCCTACTGAGCTATTGTGTTCTGACAGGGGGATGCCCCCCCCCCCCCACCAGAACACTCCAGTCAGTGCTCTTAGCCATTTGCTGAAAGCGCTGATCGGGAGCCGGTCTGCTGCTGATTTTCCAGCATGCACGTCTGACAGAAGCCGGCCCTAGGCTCAAGACTCTGCTTCACAATCTGGGAAAGTCAACTACTGCTTTATTCTAATTAAAGTATATATAAACTTGGTCACTAAAATCTTATACAAGCCTTAAAATGTTAATGAAATTCAAAATGTCTATGATTTATTTTAAATTTGCAGCTTTCATTAAAAGAATACATTGTCATCATATCAGGAATGGTATTTATGCACTAGGATGGCCAACCTGATAAACAGCTGAAAACTGTATTTTATGGAAAAAGCATAGCAATTGTTACGATGCACAGTACACAGAGCAAAGTAAATGTCATTCAGTTAGGGTTTACATCTACTTTAACCATTTTGTAGCTCCTCCAGTGATCCCCTGGGTATTCTGATACAATGCATTTTTGTATGACATGTTGAAGAAAATTCATTAAAGACAATTCGATTGAAGAAGATTGAGATGTGCTGGCAATCTGGTCTTATATATTCTTATCTTAGCCAAATTCACCTACAGTGACCTATGGATTTATTTTCTATATTCCTTTATTTAGAAATACACCCTACATGCTGAAAATATCATATGAGCAAAGTAGTCTGCAAGGTTGATATAATAAATAAATATAAAATACAAATTCAAATTTAAAGCAAACGTTACAGGTATATTTAATTTACTATTTGAAATATGGAGTTAACTAATTGGTACAACATTGACCATTACAAGAAAAGATAATACTTAAAGTTTTGCTTTTTGTGACACAGAGAATAGGACAGCGAGAGAGAAAAGAGAAGAAAGGAATAAAAAACAATACAAAGGAATAAAATAGAAAAAAAGAAGGAAAAAAAAGGGGGGGGGGTGTTACTCTGAAGACTAGGACACTGGATTACACTTTATCAGCTAAGGAGTTTCCTATGTACTAAAGTTTCTAACCTTTTTTCAGTCATGCCACACTTTAAAAATAATAACATCCGGGTACCGCAATCTAAAATGTAAAAAAATTTAAATGTTACTTATCAATGGGAAACCTGAGCCTGGCACAATACACACATTGCCTTGGTGAAAATTAACTTTAAATCAGATACCCCTTCATATCAGAGGTTACCAGATCACATCAGAGGTACCCATCGCATCATACTCTCCACTCACATCAAAGGTTCCCCTCCCCCCATCATGGCAGAGGTCTCCCATCACATCAGAGTGTTTCCGTAATGTCAGAGCCACTCCTTAAAATCAGAGGCCCCCATCACTTCACAGGGCCCCCAATCATATTAAAGTTCTAGCAGAAAATAGCCCCCCAATCCTGCAGTCCCTCTTCACAGAGCCCCCATTGACTCAGCCCCCCATTCACATAGTCCCCTCTTTGCATCAAAGTTCTACCTTTTGTCTCCAGCAGTGCAGAAGAGGGTAGGAGGTGGAGGAGGTCTGGATGAGGTGGGCTTTATTCTACTAAATGCTAGGGGCAGCCCTGCATGCCTCCTGCCCTGGATCAGAGTCATGCATTGAGCCAGTCGCCATCAACATAGCAATTAAAGACCCCATGCTTTCTTTCTGGCTCTAGACGCAGGACAAACTCTGCCCCATGCTTGAGGCACCGCAGATGAACCCAGACGGCACCCTGGTTGAGAAACACTGTTTTATACACACCACCATGTCCTATAATGACATGGGGGTTTATTTACTAAAGGCAAATCCACTTGAAAGTGCACTTGTACGTGCATTTGCTGTAGATCACTCTAGATCTGAGGGGAAGCGCTGAAAGGAGGGGAAGCTCTGCTGATTTTTTCATCCAATCATGTACAAGCAAAAATGCTGTTTTTTATTTTCCTTGCATGTCCCCCATCAGATCTACAGTGACTGCACTTCCAAGCGCACTTCCAAGTTCCAAGTGCACTTACAGTGTACTTGTAATGCAAAGTGGATTTGCCTTTAATAAATAAACCCCATGGTCTCTAAAGTGTATCAAATAGGCTTAACAATGTTGTTCCTCCTGTGTTCTTATACATTTGGAGACTTGCACTGACCAAGGACCTACAAGCTGGGTCACCTTGCAGTCTAATGCGGCATTAATATATGGATTTCCCCTGGTTCTCAATTATGGCATGTGTTGTGTGACATTCTAGTCCCATTCAGCCCAAAAGCAGCTGCACCACATGTGCCCCCACAGTGGAGGCTCCACTCCATTTATTACCTTAGTTATGAATGATCAACAGATCTAATTTAGCAAAGTTTTAATAGCTGTCAGTGACTTGTGATCCAAACATTGCTCCTCTATATAAGCCCTCTGATGTCTGTGTTCATTGCTGACACAATAGATTTTCCTGTTTTCTTTGCATTTTCCCAGAAAGTAACTTATAATGGTCCCTTTCTTTTTAAATTGTTTTCCTTGAATGTAACATCATCAGCTGAACGTTAGGTTTACTTCTCTAAACCTGCCTGTCCAGTCACTCAATTGGATTTTCCATTGTGTTTAGTAAATCATTATTTAATTTGCTTTAGTGTAGAGAACAAAGCAAGACAGTGCAGATGGAACATAAGCCATCATTATCGCTCAGACACAATTGTTGCTCAATTTCTTCAGAACATTTATTTCTACATTATGTTTGAAGATTGCTAGACAGTTACAATAAATGGGCAGTTAAATCACGTTTTTTCTCTACATGCAAGAAAGATGCATCTGTTACGGATGTATGCACATGTACCTTTTTTCCCCACGTACATTCTTAAACAGATGGTATGTAGTACGTTATAGTAAATATCCATATTTTGACATAATATTTAGGGGAATTAAAAAAAATGTTTTAAGATTTGACACACATTTGTGTGCACGGGTCCCTATTAATGAGATATAGCTAATGATCACAAACAAATCCTGTAAAAATTGACAGGATTGACCAGCATCATCCCTGTATCAACATGTCATTTTCAACACTCTCTCAGATCTCTCTGGCCTACAGAGGGAATGGCAGGGTGATATACCGGAACTGGATGAGGAGGACTGGACTGATATTTGGGATGCACCCTTCCGTCAGCTTGTCTCTATCAGAGACAGGATGGTCCAATTTAAAATCCTTCACAGGCCCTACTTCACTCCCAGTAAAATTTCACAAATTACAAACGTCTCTATCACCTGCCTGTTGGAGATGTGGTCACCTGGATGGAGACTTCTTTCACACTTTGTGGACCTGTCCATTTATTTTGCAGTTTTGGCTTGCCACGTTGAACATCAACAAATAGGTCTTCAACATTCTCCTCTTTAATGAATGACAATAATATGCCCACTGGGTCTGGTTGAGGACCTGGCCCCCACAGTAGCTGAAAAGACACTTCTGGTCCTATTGCTATTTTATGCTAGAAAGTAAGTCGCCATGTACTGGAAAAGTCTTTTTTTTGGAAACACCTGGTTAACGCAAACCTCCCTCTATTCTGGGACACTTCTGAAAAATGGCGTTGCAAAAGAAATTTTGACTAAGTGTGTGCATGCTGGCTTGAGGACCCATCAACTGATGTGGACCCGGCCCCCTAATTCCTGTTAAGATTTGCTGTGGGCTTCTTCCATTGTCCCTACCTTCTCAGTTACTGTGGTCCTTCCTGTCACAGGAGTCTGCCCTCCTCCTAAATTTTACATGGTGCCATGAACTGGTATATGAGCCCCTTGCTAAGTACAGCTTCTGTTAGTAGTATGAGTGTTTGTGCTGCGTGAGTCGGTTCACTTGGAGTATGTAACAACTTTTTTCTATCTGAATCAATAAAAAAATATAAAAAATATAATAAAATAAATAAATTGACAGGATTGGGGAGGATTCAGAATGTCACAGGCAATGGAAGGCCTTAGCAGTTGCTCTGTGACATGACAACCAATCAAATGTCAGGCTAATGGAGTCAGATCAGTTAAAAAATATATTTGGATGTGTTACCATTTTGCACTGTTATAGGGCTAAACAAAACTAGGAATCTCAGCATCATTATGGTAACACAAATGAATAAAAATCACACACAACTGATTATAAATTGTGATCTGTCTCAAAAATGTCTACTCCACTGACTTACATTGTAGGTACCAATGATAATTATTTGCCATTATATGCCATTATTGTGCTATTACTGCCAGCTACTGTGCAATGTCACATTTGGTTGCAGACAGGGATTGTACTGGGACAGTTGCTTCAACCTACGATTATCAGAATTGTAAGTGCATTTTCCCATTTTTATTCAAAATTTTACTTCTATTCAATCTTTCAATAAACTATATGGTAGCTGTCAATGTATTGCTCGACTTGTGAAGTGTAGATGGCTTAGCTTTGAGATATTACTTGCAGTCGTATATACTGTTCCTGGTGATTCAAAAGGGGTTGAAATTGACATAAAATTCCTATGTGTATGGCTAGGTTAGATGCTAAAGACATTGTAGAGGACAGTAAGGTGACATATAGGAATTATTTTTATATGTGATAGAATGATTAGATTAGATTTTTTTTCCGGTTGGCAGTGGCGGTGAGCAGCGTGATTGACTATGGATCTACATTGGGGGGACATTTTTTTTATTTTTTATTTTTTAATAAAGGAATTGTCAAAAATGTGTGTTGTGTTTATATTTACTTTTTTACACTTTTTTGGTTAATGAGTAGGGGCACTACCCCATACTCATTCACATGAGGGGGGGGGGTGCTGAATCTGGGGGCCCTTTTGTTAAAGGGGGCTTCCAGATTCCGATAAGCCACTCGCACTCAGACCCCTACAACCACCGGCCAGGGTTGTGGGGAAGAGGCCTTCGTCCCCATCAACATAGGAAAAAGGTGTTTTGGGGGAGGGGGGGGGGCAGAGCCCCCTGCCCCAAAGCACCCCCCCTATGCTGAGGGCATTTGGCCTTGTATGGTTCAGGAGGTCACCCCCCTGTTTCCTGGACTGCTGGGCTGCATGCTGGGATAAAGATCTGGTATGGATTTTTTTTTTTTAAAGCTTGGCATGGGGTTTCCCTTAAAATCCATACCAGACCCAAAGGGCCTGGTATGCGTTGGGGGGGAACCATATGCCATTTTCTTCATCTATTTTTCATTGCAAAGAGTTGCATTCTTTTTTTATATTCAGCTGTCGGTGGGGAAACCCACTGGCAGCTGATGAGTCATCAGTTGTTAAGGACTTCCTGGCCCACTCCTTAAAGGGGTGTTCCGGCCGAGGTCCGCGGGGATACCCTCGATCGTCTCACGGAGCTGAAGAACGGGGAGATGCTAATGTAAAAAAGCATCTCCCCTTCAGCTTTCAGCGCTATTGCATTTTGAATGACAACTGCGCGGTCATTAAATGCCGTACCCATATGGAATTTATATAATTTTTTTAGATAAATAGTTTTTTTTTTGGTGGTATTTATCCACCACTGGGTTTTTAATTTTTTGCACTATAAATTAAAAAAGACCACCATTTTTGAAAAAAAGGCATGTTTTTCTTTGCTTCTGTTATAAAATGTTGCAAATAAGTAGTTTTTCTTCATAAATTTTGACCAAAATTTATACTGCTACATTTCTTTGCTAAAAATAACCAAAATCAGTGTATATTATTTGGTCTGTGTGAAAGTTATAGAGTTTACGGCTCAGTTCACACTGGGGTGGCTTTAAAGTCGCCAGACTCTGAAGCCACCTCATACAGTGTGACTTCACCGCGGCTTGCAAACAACTTCTGTAATAAAAGTCAATGCAAGTAGCCCTGAAGTCGCCCCAAGTAGTGCAGGAACCTGTTTCTAGGTTGGAGCGACTTGAGTCACTCCAATTAGAACAGTTCCATTGCACTGTATGGAGCGCGACTTGTCAGCCCGGCTAAGTCGCCTGACAGGTCGCCTTAATGTGAACCAGGACTAAAAGCTATGCTGGCAATCGTTGAAAATTGACCACACCTGATCCCACCTGATGTACTGACAGCCTATTTTATTTCTTGATGCCCTAACATGCCAAGACAGTATAAATATCCCCCAAATTACACCTTTTTGAAAAGTAGACCGTCCAAGGCATGGCAAGTTTTTTAAAGTTGTAATTCGTAATCACAGAGAACAGTGATTCATTGAAAACTCATTCATAAAAAAAAAGTCATTGATAAAAAATAAAAAAATAATAAAAAAAATAAAAAAAATTGAAAAATAAAAAAGCGTAGGGGTCCCCCCAAGTCAATAACCAGGCCCTTCAGGTCTGGGATGGATAATTTAGGGGAACCCAGCCAAAAAAAAAAAAATTGGGGCGTAGGGTCCCCTCAAAATCCATTACCAGACCCTTGAGGTCTGGTATGGGATTTTAAGGGGATAACCCTAGCCCAAAAAATATGGCGTGGGGTCCCCCTCAAAATCCATTCCAGGACCCTCTATCCGAGCCGCAACCCCCCCCCCCCCCATGGCAGGGCCGCAGGAAAAGAGGGGGGGGTCGGGGAAATGACAAATATGTAATTAAACTACGCGGGGGGATTTTACCATTAATATTATGTGGGGAGCCCCACCTTCGCTGAAACCGTACCAGGCCACATGCCCTCAACAATTGGGAGGATGCTTTGGGGGTCTTTAACAAGGGGACCCCCACGTGAAATGGTAAGGGGGTACTGTACCCCTACCATTTCACCAAAAAAAAGGGCAAAAAATGGAAAATTAAGAAATGAAATTCTTCCATCTTCTTCTTCCAATTTGTGTTTTATTTTTTTTATTTTTTTTATTTTTTGACAAAAATGGCAAATTACGTAATAAGTTATTTCTCACACACAGCATAGGCATACTTGCAACTACACCCCAAAACATATTCTGCTACTTTTCACAGCCTGGTCACATAGAGAGGCGCAACATCCAAGGAGTACCTTCAGGCATTATCCACTTTAAGACCATGCCTTCTTCTGACACTTTGAATTTTTGCTAGAAAATTACTTAGAATGCCCAAGCAATATATACTTTTGTAGCAGAGGCCATATAGAGTAAAATGATGGGTTTTGCTATTTTTTTGCCCAGTGGTTATTCTAATGCAATTTTACACACTAATGCATAAATATAAGTACAATTATATTTACGGGATCAACATGTGCATTGCAAGCACAGGTGGATGGGGGCGATTTCATTTTTTATTTATTTATCAGTGGGACACTGGTACACTGACAGATGTTTTTGTGCACTTGTACACTGACAGATGTTTTTTTGCACTTGTACACTATGACAGATGTTGATCGTCAACCAGGGACTCTATTGCAGATGTTTTTTGCACTGGTACAGATGTTCATGTGTCACAACTTTATTTTCACCTGATGATCCAGCCAGTAAGTCTGACTTTTTTCAGCTTCCTTTTTACAGACCAAGCTGTCCAGACAAAGTAGCAGTTGGAGCTTTGAGACAAACCATTTATCACCCACAGGGGTGCTTACAATTGTCAGCTTTTATTCGTTTATATAAAACCAAAAGAAAAAAAAAACAGTTTGCTGTAACTTTACAGTGCTTTAACACTGTGATGTGTTAGTGCCAATTCACACATCTGTACTGGAAAATGCAGGTTACAGCTACACACAGAAAAGTATGTTTCTATGTCTCTTCTATTCAAATTTAAAAGCAGCCAGAAGCTGTGCTACAGTGATCTTAAATAAAATGCGGACATGCTGCATTGCAGTGCACTGGACAGGATTGCAAGTCACTGTACAGCAGCACACCATGCTACTATACACTGACATAAATAAACCATCACTTTTGTGCACTTCAAACAGGGGCGTACCTAGTGCATTTGGCAACCGGGGCGGATCCTATATCTGGCACCCCCCCCACCTTAAAACGTAAAAACACCCCACTGTGCTCCCTGCATACCTCTGCATCCTTAAATATCTTTTTGTCACTACTGTGTACATTACACAGCACCCTGCACCTCTGGACCCCTTTACATTACACAGCACCCTGCACCTCTTGGACCCCTTTACATTACACAGCACCCCTGCACCTCTGGACCCCTTTACATTACACAGCACTCTGGACCCCTTTACAATACACAGCACCCTGGACCCCTTTACATTACACAGCACTCTGGACCCCTTTACAATACACAGCACTCTGGACCCCTTTACAATACACAGCACTCTGGACCCCTTTACAATACACAGCACCCTGGACCCCTTTACAATACACAGCACCCTGGACCTCTGGACCCCTTTACATTACACAGCACTCTGGACCCCTTTACAATACACAGCACCCTGCACCTCTGGACCCCTTTACATTACACAGTACTCTGGACCCCTTTACATTACACAGCACCCTGCACCTCTAGACCCCTTTACATTACACAGCACTCTGGACCCCTTTACATTACACAGCACCCTGCACCTCTGGACCCCTTTACATTACACAGCACCCTGCGCCTCTGGACCCCTTTACATTACACAGCACCCTGCGCCTCTGGACCCCTTTATATTACACAGCACTCTGGACCCCTTTACATTACACAGCACTCTGGACCCCTTTACATTACACAGCACCCTGGACCCCTTTACATTACACAGCACCCTGGACCCCTTTACATTACACAGCACCCTGGACCCCTTTACATTACACAGCACCCTGGACCCCTTTACATTACACAGCACCCTGGACCCCTTTACATTACACAGCACTCTGGACCCCTTTACATTACACAGCACTCTGGACCCCCTTTACATTACACAGCACCCTGGACCCCTTTACATTACACAGCACTCTGGACCCCTTTACATTACACAGACACCCCCCCTAACAGCTCTGGACCCCCTGCATGTTACACAGACCCGCCTACAATACAGACCCCCCTACAGTGGAGACCCCCCCCCCCTACAATGCAGAGCCCCCCCTACAGTACAGACCCCCCCCCTACAGTGGATACCCCCCCTACAATGCAGACCCCCCTACTACAATGCAGACCCCCCCTACTACAGTACAGACCCCCCCCCCTACTACAATGCAGACCCCCCCCTTCAGTACAGACCCCCCCCCCTACGACCCTTAATGTACCTCAGGTCAGGAGGATTGTCAGCGCGGGACACACAGCAGACTACAAGGAGGAGGGGGAGGCGGAGGGGGAGGCGGAGGGGGAGGCGGAGCCGGCGGCTTCACTCTGCTCGGCTGTATGACACAGCCGAGACAGATCAGAGCCACGGAGAGCCACGGAGAGCGGCGCACACCCTCCCCCTCTCCCTCCTCTCACCTCACCTGATGCTGGCTGTTACTCACCGCGCAGCGGCGCTGCGCAAGATATATCAGTGCTCGGCGCGCTGTCCCCGACTCCCCGCTTCCATCGCGGAGGGGGGCGCCGGCCTGACACCCCCCCCAGTGTGTGGCACCCGGTGCGGCCTGCCCCCCCGCACCCCCCTTAGTACGCCGTTGACTTCAAATAACGTTTCTTAAAAAAAAGAGAGCTGTTTGATACGCTAAATCGTGCACCGCCCACTACTGCCAGCTCACTGTAGCCAGATTGGACAGCTGCCAGACAGTAAACCCACTGCTGTTTAGCTGTGTGGAAGCAGTCCATTTATGGACCCCCAGACTGACAATGCTGCTCTTCAAAGGTGATTGCTTTACTACTTCATCCATAAAACAGGAAGTGTGTACTGGCTGGATCAGCAGGTGAAATAAAAGATAAAAAAGACTAAAAAGAAAACTAGTGCAGCCACCACATCTAAGGATCGGTAAGTTGCAGTATATCATCTTTTTGTTTTTGGATTTAAAATGTCATTAAACCCGGATCATTAACTACTGGGTGGGAGCCTTCTACTTCTGATAGGACGTTCCTGAGCGTCCTTCAGAAGTAGGGGGATCCCGATGCGCTTGTGTCACCCGGACACGCGCATCTCGGATCGGCAGAAGGGCTCTGTGATTGTCCCTCCTGATCACATGACGGCCATGTCCAATCACAGCCGTCATGTGATGTAAGCAAACAGCCGGTTGCTAAGCAATCGGCTCTCCTCTCCTCACACGGAAGTCGTCGTTGAGGAGAGCAGATCGCTGCAGCTGGCTGGTGATCAGTGAGTATTAGCTGTTTTTTTTACAGCTTTTTACTCACTGATCACCAGTCTAGTGTAAACACACATGTCCCCACACATGTCCCCAAAACATACATGTCCCCAAAACACACATGTCCCCAAATAATAAAAACACATGTCCCCAAATAATAAAAACACATGTCCCCAAATAATAAAAACACATGTCCCCCACATATGTCCCAGTAAAATAACATGTGCCAATGATTATCTGCACACACATATGTCCGTGATCACCTGCACACATCTGTACATGATCATTTGCGTACATATGTCCGTGATCACGCAAACCAATTATTATACACTTAACGGAATTTTTTTTAATAAAAACATGTAGCAGAATAAATTTTGGCTTAAATTTATGACAAAATTTAAATTTTATATGATTTCTTTTAAAAAAGAAAGGAGAAAATATTGTTTTTTTTTTTTTTAAATTTCCGCTATTTTTTCCCTTATATCGCAAAAAAAAAAAAAAAAAATGAGTCATGAATAAATACCACCAAACTAAAGCTCTATTTGTGCAAACAAAATGAGAAAAATGTAATTTGGGTACAGCATTGCATGACCGTGCTATTGTCATTGAAAGTGCGAGAGCGCTGAAAGCTGAAAATTGGTCTGGGAAGGAAGGGGGGGCGAAAGTGCCCTGTATTGTAGTGGTTAAAAGCTGTCAGTACCTGCTGTATTGCATGCCGGCCATACCCAGTCACTATGACATTTGTTTTCTATATTCTGCAAAAAAACAGGTTGATCCTGCTGTTCTCTGTCTCTCCCTCCTTGTCTGTGTCCCCACTGGAGCCTGAGATCATGTGTAGACATCTACAGAGTATGTTCCAGTTTTGGTTCCCTTCTAAGCTGGTTATTTCCTCCTTTTTCTTATCTGTGCAACCCACATGACTATAGAGTCACACATGTGGGCGTGTACACTCTGGATAAATGACAGCCCACTCCATCCCTCCTCCTCTCCCAGGGGTGGGATATTACATGTTGATTGATGGAGGTGTCGCCTCCCTATAATTCTAAGCACATACAAAGAATAGATACAGGCTGGAGGGTCTGTGATTGGCATTTCCACCCCTTAGACAGCCCACACCATGTTTTTGCACAAAATAATAAAGATTTGCGCACAAATGTAACTTTTGTATGATGATTTAAAACATGTATTTGATAATAATTATGTATGTTTCCTATGTATTCCTATTTTTTTTAAACATGTCACCAGCAGCAGAGGACTAGAACTTTCTCCTGTGGATGTTTCCCTACAGACACGCTGGGAAAGACATGATTCATGTGACAACTTTATATCCATTAGGAACAAAGGTACTCGGATGTCT
This sequence comes from Lithobates sylvaticus, assembly GCA_028564925.1. Lineage (NCBI taxonomy): Eukaryota > Metazoa > Chordata > Amphibia > Anura > Ranidae > Lithobates > Lithobates sylvaticus. The sequence continues at coordinate 316,120,255 of CM053028.1, read as the reverse complement.
TTTTTTTTTTGTAAATGAATACATTGCTATCATCCATATACATAAAGAGAAAGGATAATGTAAATTAAACAGTGCGTGTTTGGTATAATTTTAATACTGTTTTAACTGGAACAGAGAAAGGTGAGGTTTTCTGCCAGACAAGGTTGTGCTGTTTGGCAGACCTGTGCAAATCTCAAAATTGGATGGACAAAAATACAACTCATTTGGCAGATAACACAGTTCCTGAGTAAGTATTTATTTTGTGTATTTAGCTGTTTGCCTGGTGAGCTTTAACCATCCTTATCTCCAGTGTTAATTTCATCATCATTTTCATCAACAGCATATTTCCAGTGACAAACATGAAACTAAAAGTACCCCACATTTTTGTCAATTGATGAAAACTATGACGAAAATCAATTCCATTTTCCTCAACAAACAAAAGCAAAATTAAAATGTAAGAAAGAAGCATTTACCCCCACCGACTTTTGTTTTCCTTGGAGCTCCACCTGTAGAGCCCGTGAGTGCTTCCACTCCCAGCAAGCAAGGTAGTGAACAGTGACCCTAGTGTGCTTAGCACTGTGCAGCATTACAGGCCTGCTTAGACCACCATCCAACGCACTGTGCATTACAGGCTTCCTGTCAGACCACCATCCAGAGCACTGTGTAGCATTACATGCCTTCTCAGACCACCGTCCAGAGCACTGTGCACCATTACAGGCCTCCCCGGACCACCATCCAGAGCACTGTGCAGCATTACAGGCCTCCTCAGACTACCGTCCAGAGCACTGCGTAGCATTACAGGCCTCCTCAGACCACCGTCCAGAGCACTGTGCAGCATTACAGGCTTCTGCAGACCACCGTCCAGAACACTGTGCATTATAGGCCTCCCCTCAGACCACCGTCCAGAGCCCTGTGCAGCAATACAGGCCTCCTCAGACCCCAGTCCAGACCACTGTGTGCATTACAGTCCTCCTCAGACCACCGTACATAGCACTCTGCAGCATTACAGGTAGGGTTGCCACCTGTCCAGTATTCACCTGAACAGTCCGGGTTTTGAATCATTTGTCCAGGTTTCAGGCAGACTGAAACCCGGACACATTATTCAGATCGGGCTGTGGCTCCTCAAGTAACCAAGATAATCATAAGGATGACAGGTCCTCTTTATGAAGAGATCTGGGGTCAAAAAGACCCTAAATCTCCTCTTTACCGTTTAAAAGTAAAAGATCAAAATACATTTTTTTGATCTTTCGCTTTCAATTTTTTTCCCAGCCTGGGCTAGGGTTGCCACCTGTCCAAGATTCACCTGGACAGTCTGGATTTTGAATCTGTGTCTGGGTTTCAGGCAGGCTGTGGCTTCCCAAGTAACCAAGATATTGACACACAAATCTGTTGCTGTCCAGGAGCTGTGGGCGGCTGTCTGGGGGCAGGTTCGGCATCACTAAGGGGCAGGGTGATGATGTCAGCAAGAGCAATTTGGACACGCCCACATTTTTCCGCGGCACGGTATGCGCACTGCATTACTACTCTCCTTGGGGCACCCAAAGATGTCCCAGACTGCTAAAGTGTTTAGGTTTGGCTTGAAGAAAAGGTGGCAACCCTAATTACAGGCCTCCTCAGACCACCATCCAGAGCACTGTGTGTATTACAGGCCCCCCGTCAAACCACCATCCAGAGCATTGTGAAGCATTGTAGGCCTCCTCAGATCACTGTCCAGAGCACTCTGCAGCATTGGAGGCCTTTTCAGAACACTGTCCAGAGTATCTGTGTAGTTTGTTCAAACCTTAATACCATAAATAATAACATGATATTACATTTTTTAAATCCAGGAGTATATAATGAGTTTGGAAATTCTGGAGAAATGCTTAAATAATGCATTACAATTTAGCTAAATCTATTCGATTTTTGTTGACTAAAATGATTTTAGATGACTAAAATATACTGGAGATTGTAGTCAACTAAAATGTAGGACATTTTAGTCGACTAAAATGTACTGCACATTTTAGTCAACTAAATACAACTAAAACGAAAACAATTGCAGATGACTAAAATGCGACTAAACTAAAATGGCATTTTAATCGGCGTAATAATGAGGAGTTTTAGAATCTGTATTCATCGCTGCATATCTTTTGCCTGCCTCAGTAAAAATCTTTACAACCTGGAGCATCCATTGGAGTTTGAATATGACAATTAGATAACATTTAAACCAGACAATTTTCTAACTGAGTTTCTGATTTATTGTAATGATGTTTAGTTGGAGAAAACTTGGGAACAAGTACACAGCATTATGTAACAATAAGATAACAATTTATAAAAAATAAAATTGCAATGCATGACAAGCAGAGTCTTTAAAAAGGGAAACATTATGATTTCATTTTCTATATTGATGTTTAGATAGAGAACATTGGGCAACAAGTTCACAGCAATGTCCATCATTATATTACATTACAATGAATGTATGTTCATATAGCCATACATGGATCAAAAGTCGGCTGATTCAGCAGGGACCAGCTGTATTTTGATTCATGTATGGGTGCAGAGATTTACAAGAATTTTATATACTGAACAACTTCTTTACAACAGCCCTGTCAGATTTTCCCTGCTTGATCAGCACTGCACTGTAATCAGTGTATTCTGATGGGAGGGAGGATTCACCTCAAATGCGTGGATGGGGGAATCCGAATCCAAAACTTTAAATTTACCAGGTACAGTTGTGTGTAGCAACAGGGGCTACACACTCTATTAGGGCCCATTCACATCTTGGTACCCTGGTTTGTTGCATTTACATCCCTGGTGGTATGATTATGTCAGATTTTTGCATCTCAAAGCAGTACAATATTTTTCATAGGAATTTGGCGTTTTATATTGCAGGCCTGTAATTCTTAGGAATAACACACTTAAATCTGTCCAAACCAGAGTCTAGTAGACATCCCGGGTATGATAAAGTTTGAAACACAAAATCATAAATTAAATTATATTAAATTATAGTGTAATAAATAACTATAAATAATTATCAAAAATAATATAATAATAATAAAATATATTCGATAATGTAATCATATCAAAAACACAGAAATTTGCTCAGTTGCAGAATTTTCGCTGTCATCACTTTCAGTGTCTGATGACAAATTTCCCCACAAAACAATATCGCTCAATTCTGCATGATTCTTATTTACTATCGCTGTTTTCTAGCTGGTCAAAAAACGCTTTTGACGTAAAGGGACACTTTTTGGATGCCATGGATATTCTCATGTTTCCGTGCAGAAAGAATGGCATACAGTGGTGTGAAAAAGTGTTTGCCCCCTTCCTCATTTCCTGTTCCTTTGCATGTTTGTCACACTAACCAATTTAAACAATAGTCAAGGACAACACAAGTAAACACAAAATGCAATTTGTAAATGAAGGTGTTTATTATTAAAGGTGAAAAAAAATCCAAACCATCATGGCCCTGTGTGAAAAAGTGATTGCCCCCTAAACCTAATAACTGGTTGGGCCACCCTTAGCAGCAACAACTGCAACCAAGCGTTTGCGATAACGTGCAATGAGGCTTTTACAGCGTCCTGGAGGAATTTTGACCCACTCATCTTTGCAGAATTGTCCTAATTCAGTTACATTAGAGGGTTTTCGAGCATGAACTGCCTTTTTAAGGTCATACCACAACATCTCAATAGGATTCAGGTCAGGACTTTGGCTAGGCCACTCCAAAGTCTTCATTTTGTTTTTCTTCAGCCATTCGGTGGTGGACTTGCTGGTGTGTTTAGGATCATTGTCCTGCTGCAGAACCCAAGTTCGTTTCAGCTTGAGTACACGAACAGATGGTCGGACATTCTCCTTCAGGATCTCTTGGTAGACAGCAGAATTCATAGTTCCTTTTATCACGGCAAGTCTTCCAGGTCCTGAAGCAGCAAAACAGCCCCAGACCATCACACTACCACCACCATATTTTACTGTTGGTATAATGTTCTTTTTCTGAAATGCAGTGTTCCTTCTACGCCAGATATACTTGGACACACACCTTCCAAAGAGTTCCACTTTTGTCTCATCGGTCCACAGAATGTTGTCCCAAAAGTCTTGGGGATCATCAAGATGTGTTGTGGAGAAATTGAGACGAGCTTTGATGTTCTTTTTGCTCAGCAGTGGTTTTCTCCTTGGAACTCTGCCATGCAGGCCATTTTTGCCCAGTCTTTTCCTGATGGTGGAGGCATGAACGCTGACCTTAACTGAGGCAAGTGAGGCCTGCAGTTCCTTGGACGTTGTTGTGGGGTCTTTTGTGACCTCTCGGATGAGTCGTCGCTGTGCTCTTGGGGTAATTTTGGGCGGCCGGCCACTCCTGGGAAGGTTCACCACTGCTCCATGTCTTCGCCATTTGTGGATAATGGCTCTCACTGTGGTTCGCTGGATTCCCAAAGCTTTGGAAATGGCTTTATAACCCTTTCCAAACTGATAGATCTCAATTACTTTCTTTCTCAATTGTTCCTGAATTTCTTTGGGTCTCGGCATGATGTGTAGCTTTTAAGGATCTTCTGGTGGACCTTACTGTGTCAAGCAGCTCCTATTTAAGTGATGCCTTGATTGTGAACAGGTGTGGCAATAATCAGGCCTGGGTGTGGCTAGAGAAATTGAACTCAGGTGTGGACAACCACAGTTATAGTATGTTTTAACAAGGGGGGCAATCACTTTTTCACACAGGGCCATGATGGTTTGGATTTTTTTTCACCTTTAATAATAAACACCTTCATTTACAAATTGCATTTTGTGTTTACTTGTGTTGTCCTTGACTATTGTTTAAATTGGTTTGATGTTCCGAAACACTTAAGTGTGACAAACATGCAAAGGAACAGGAAATGAGGAAGGGGGCAAACACTTTTTCACACCACTGTATATAATATAAAAATGCATGCAGGGCACTGAACAAAGCACTAGGGACAAAAGCGATTACAGATTACAGTGTACTGTATGTTCTTTGCACTTTTTGAATTTGCTGCCGGGCTCCGCCCCCATGTGTCCCGAAGCTTACAGGGAACTGAGCCCGGCACACGGTACATCGGATGGAGGACACAGCCCGCGGACACAGTGGGAGGACATTGCAGGATCCTGGGCACAAGGTAAGTAACTTTGCCTGGATCCTGCGATGCAATCCTGAGTGTGGCTCGGGGTTACCGTATTTGGTAGGGAAAACATTCGGGAATACCGCTAGGAACGTTAATGCATATTAACATGATGCACTAACACACAAAACATGTGTTATAGTAATGAGCACATTACCACAACACATTGCAGTGCAAAAAATGATTTTGGCCCTTAATAATAGTCTTTGTGGAGCTAACTGATTTCCTGAGCTGTATGAACTTGCTTTGTCACTGTGTAAGGTCACCATAAAAAAACATGTACAGGCAGCTGAAGAGCTGCTACACATGACTCTAACACAGACCTGGGAAAATTGCGGCTCCAGGACCACATCCAGCCCTTTGGATATCCCTATCTGGCCCTCGATGCCTCCACTGTCAGCATGCAACTCTGAGCCTGTAAGCTTCCTCACTGAGAAAGCTGACAGGATCAGAGAGGAACACTGATAGATGTCTGTGTGGAAAACTGGAACTTGAAGAACTGGAAGGAGAGAGCCCAATGAGCTTGGTTCTGGTGGAAGAGCATTGCCTAAGAGATGTCTGGATGCACTACCACAACTCTGCTACTCAGCCAAGTTCTACCAGAATGCAGAAAACACCAAGAGCTGTACACCTGTTCTTCACTTCAGGTCAGAATCTGCAAAAATGCCAGCTGCACGGATCTAAAGCCTCGTACACACGATCGGATTGTTGGCCAACAAAACCGTGGACTTTCGTCCGAAGGGTGTTAGCTCAAACTTGTCTTGCATACAAACGGCACACAATTGTTGGCCAACAATCACGAACGTAGTGACGTACTAGACATACTATGTGTTTTTTCAGCTCTTTAGCGCCACCCTTTGGGCTCATTCTGCTAATTTCGTGTTAGTAGAAGCTTGGTGAGTGTTGATTCGCGCTTTTCATTTCGCGCTTTTCATTTCGTGCTTTTCAGTTCCTTTCTGAATGGCCATTTGTCAACCAGACATGTTGTGGAATCGGAGCAGATAACGTGTTATTTATTATTGGCCTTGGAGTTATTGCTTTGACATAATTTTTTTGATTTGATTTGGTATATTTTCTATATTTTTGGATGCATAGAATGCAGTTTTTGGTTAAGTTCTATTGGCAGATAGCATGTCTAATTTTATTTGTTTTCTTTTTTTAATGCACAATAAAAAAAATGTTTGTAGAATAATACTTGGTTATGTGCTTTACTTCAAATGACAGTTTGGGAGAAGGCAGATACATTTAAAAAAATACAATGTAAAATTAACAAGGGACACCAACATAATTGTATCTTTGATCTTAAAAAACTACGGGATAATGGTGTTGTGGTGAATTGCCCAAAAAAATAAAAAGAACATAATAATATTATTCTTGATATCACTAGAAAAAAAAGCCTTTGAAAATTCTACTTTCACACTGAGGCGCTGGCCGCGCTGGCGGTAAAGCGGCTCTATATACTTAGCGGCGCTTTACTGTAGTTTTAGCGGCGCTTTTCGGCTGATAGTGGGGCAGTTTCACCCCCGTTAACGGCTGAAAAGTGTTAAAACCGCCCGCAAATCGCCACTGCAGCGGCGCTTTGCAGGCAGATTTGGAGCTCTGCCCCATTGTTTTCAATGGGTAGGGGCGATTTAGGAGCGGTAAATACACCGCTCCTACAGTGCTTCAAAGATGCAGCTTGCCGGACATTTTTCAGTGTCCTGCAAGCGCACCGCTCCAGTGTGAAAGCCCTCAGGCTTTCACACTGGAGAGACAGCAGCGGCTGTTTGAAGGCGCTTTGTAGGTGCTATTTTTAGAACTTTAGCTCCTGCAAAGTGCCTCAGTGTGAAAGGGGCCATACTCCATCAGTATCACCAGCAAAGCAGCTTTACTATTATCCCATTAACCACTTCAGCCCCGGACTAATTTGCAGCCAAAGGACCAGGCCCCTTTTTGTGATTCGGCACTGCGTCGCTTTAACTGACAATTGCGCGGTCGTGCGACGTGGCTCCCAAACAAAATTGGCGTCCTTTTTTTCCCACAAATAGAGCTTTCTTTTGGTGGTATTTGATCGCCCCTGCGGTTTTTATTTTTTGCGCTATAAACAAAAGTTGAAAAAAATGCAATATTTTTTACTTTTTGCTATAATAAATATCCCCAAAAAATATATCAAATTTTTTTTTTTTTCTCAGTTTAGGGCCGATACGTATTCTTCTACATATTTTTGGTAAAAAAAAATCGCAATTAGCGATTATTGATTTGTTTGCGCAAAAGTTATAGCGTTTACAAAATAGGGGATAGTTTTATAGCATTTTTATTAATATTTATTTTTTTACTAGTAATGGCGGCGATCAGCGATTTTTATTGTGACTGCTACATTATGGCGGACACATCGGACATTTTTGACACATTTTTGGGACCATTGTCATTTATATAGAAATCAGTGCTATTTAAATGCACTGATTCCTATGTAAATGACAGTGGCAGTGAAGGAGTTAACCACTAGGGGGCGGGGAGGGGCTAAGTGTGACGTGTTGTGTTTTTTTTACAGTAGGGGCGTGGCTGTACGTCTGACATCATTGATCGGCTTTCCCAATGACAGGGAACAGCCGATCAATAACAGGCAGTGTAGGAAGTGCGGGGAGAGGTTTGTTTACACATACCTCTCCCCGTTCTTCAGCTCTGTGACCCGATCGCAGGACACCAGCGACGATCGGGTCCGCTGGTCCCGCGGCCGTGGTCACGGAGCTCCCGACCAGGTCGCGAGCGCGCCGCCGGCGCACACGCGACCCCACGGCTAGGCAATTAAAGGGGACGTATATATACGTGCTTTTGCCTAGCCATGTCATTCTGCCGACGTATATGTACAGGAGGCGGTCGGGAAGCGGTTAAAGAAGAAGACTGTGCGCTGCATTTCGAGATTTCATAATTTGCCACATCACGAATGTTAATAATCCATTACGAAATGCTAGTTTACAAGACCGACCGCTTCTGGCTTGTCCTTGCTTCCGAGCATGCGTGTTTTTACTTTGGACTTTTGTCCGAAGGACTTTTGTACACATGCTCGGAAAATCCGACAACAGACATTTGTCTGCGGAATATTTTAAAACCTGCTATCCAACATTTGTCCGTGGAAAATCCGACAACAATCGTCCAATGGAGCGTACAAACGGTTGGATTTTCCGCCAACAGCCTATCATCGCACAATTCCCGTCAGAAAATCCGATCATGTGTACGAGGCTTTACTCCAGGCTGTAGGTGGAATTGCACCATTTCTTCAGGGGGATAGGAGTCCAATAGCATATGGGCATGCCCCTGGAATGTGAGTGTGGATAGGAACAAAGCTAGGGTCAGAATTAATAGAGCAGGGACAGGTCAGGGTTTTCTTGCTGCGTATACTATATTCCAGACCCTAGGACAGGATACTGGACACTCTTATACAGGAAGGAGCTGCGTCACCACTTACATGGTACAAAATTACCACCCCTTCAGTGGAAGCACTTGTAATGGGTACTTATAGGTACTTGCAATAGCGGGACAGTACACGCTGAGTATTCTGTTACAGCTGTTCTAGTCCTCCTCTCTCATCAATGTAATACTAATACTGTTTGTACAAACTAAGGTTTTCCCATGTAAACTGTGCGGTAGTTTCTCCCGAGTTTGATACATTCTCCTAGGCCCTGCCTACACAATGGTTACCGACTGCACAATACATTTTCACTGGAAATGTGGCAGTACATAAAGAGATAGTCTTTCCACAATAACAGTGATTACCTTGCATCCATTGTTCCCCTTCTTCTGCTTCCCCAATGTAGGTCAAGGTTTGTATATACAAAGCAGATAGCTCACTAACTTGGCTCTTTCAGATTTAATAATCCTATGTTATTGAATGTTTGTTACATAAATGCCATGCAATGTAAGAAATAGCACAGCATTGACCGGTGAAGGCTGCTAACCCAGAACAAAAAAAAAAAGTTGAAAAAGGTCAATAATAATAATAGCGTAACAGATAGGATATAATATGCAGGAGCTGAACAGTGTATATATAATATAGGCAGCCCAATATTCATACAGTGATTATCAAGTGTTATGATTAATTATAACAAGCATGCAAACAACTTTATTTACTAGAATACTTGTGAAGTGGAAATTAGAGCTGAATGAGTGGAATAAGTAATTGATGCAAGCATAATGAACAAATATAGACAGATTAAGCTATTAGATGAAATTAAATGAGAGAAATGGGGTTAATTTGGTGTTCAGTATTTATAGGATTTATATTTTTCACCTAACCAGTTTTTGGTGGTAAATCTTGTGTACTCCAGCTTATTTCTTGTAATTGTGATGGGATTTCCAGCCCTGTGTTCCTCTAAATACCGAATTTAAACTTTGTTTGACTTGTGAATAAACTAAGCCATTGAGAGACCATGGACCCTCTAATGTAATATAACACTTCGGATAATGTCACTTTTACAAGGCTATTTTCTCTCAGAAGTTTGCTTCAAGAATCCCAAGTGAGAGAAAAAAGTAAGCAAATGCTATCAGCGGGGCATCCAAAATGTAAAAGAAAATGGGGAATAAGCTTCTGTCAAAACAAGTTAAAGCTGCGATCCATTCCATGCACAACAAGGTCAGTGAGGTAAATATTCAATCTCACTTAGTGCCATTTGCATATGGCATAGTGCAAAGATTACTCGGAGGCTGTACGGCAAGTAAAAAAATGTAAAAGGAAGTAGGAATGGTGAAGTAAATAAAAATGATGCTCTTATTTAGGAAATCCTAAACTGGAACTGAGAATATCAAAATGAACCAGTCACTGTAAGTTAACATGGTATTGATCAAAACGGCATTTTCAATGCCACTATGTTCCAAAATATGGGAATCCTTTTTATTTATTTATTTTTACTATTTTAGAAGAGATTATTTCTTTGAGATATACAGTTGATTGTTTTGGTTGGCGAGGGAGATAATCTGTGAATGATATGGAAATACCTCAACAGTGTGGCCTTGATCTTCCAAACCACTATTTAACCACTTCAATACCGGGCCTATTCTGGCCCTTATCTCCTTCATGTAAAAATCATAATTTTTTTTGCTAGAAAATTACTCAGAACCCCCAAACATTATATATGTTTTTTTTTAGCAGACACTCTAGGGAATAAAATGGCGGTCATTGCAACATTTTATCTCACACGGTATTTGCGCAATAATTTTCTGGAAAAAAAACGGTTTGATGAATTAAAAAATAACAAAACAGTAAAGTTAGCCCAAATATTGTATATAATACGAAAGATGATGTTACACCGAGTAAATAGATACCTAATATGTCACGCTTTAAAATTGCGCACAATCATGGAATGGCGCCAAACTTAGAACTTGCACACAAACTTAAATAGATACCTAACATGTCACGCTTTAAAATTGCGCACAATCATGGAATGACGCCAAACTTCAGTACTTAATAATCTCCATAGGCGACATTTTTTTTTTTTTTTTTTTTACAGGTTACGAGTTTAGAGTTACAGAGGAGGTCTAGTGCTAGAATTGTTGCATGCGCTCTAACGCACGCGGCGATACCTCACATGTGTGGTTTGAGCGGCGTTTACATATGTGGGCGGGACTTACATGTGCGTTCGCTTCTAAACGCGAGCTACCGGGGACAGGGGCGTTTAAAACATTTTTTTTATTTTATTTTTTTATTTTACTTAATTTTTTTTATTTTTACACTTTTAAAAAAAATAATAAATTTTGGATCACTTTTATTCCTATTACAAGGAATGTAAACATCCCTTGTAATAGGAATGTATGTGACAGGTCCTCTTTATGGAGAGAGTCTTTATGGAGAGAGTCTTATTGACCCCACATCTCTCCTTCAGGCTGGAAAGCATGAGGTCGGTAAAAAAAAATTCACCGATCTCATGCTGACAGCCGCGATCGCAGCTTTGTTTACTTCCGGGTACCAGGCGTGACGTCATAACGTCGCGCCCGGGCCTCCGACGGTCATAGAGATGAAATTTCTATGCTCGTCATCCGGCGGCGGGCGATTCTTTCCCTGGGCCCCCGATGGCACGGGAGAGCCCGGAGAAGCACCGGATGCGGCGGGAGGGGGGGACATCCCCTCCCGTTGCCTATAAGAACGATCAAGAGGTGGGACTGCCGCTATGATCATTCTTATCGTGCACAGAAACGCCGGCCGGAAAGATGGATATCTGAATGGTGCCTGTAGCTATAGGCATCATTCAGATATCCCCACTCAATGTCAAGGACGTCATATAACGTCCTTGGTATTGAAGTGGTTTAATGTCCTTGGCCATGCTGGGTTTAGTTTATCCCTGCCTCTGTTTATGTGTCAAACTTTCCACTTGGACTGACCAAGGAATGAAGTCTGACAGTACTGGACCTGAATAATAATGATCTTCCGGTAAAGCCTTACCTTATTACCCCATGGTTTTAAACATATTGTAAACATTTTATTACCTGATTGCATTGGTTTAAGCAGCATCTCTATTAAAGTGGTTGTATAGTCTTTTTTTTTTTACTTTTACCTACAGGTAAGCCTATAATAAGGCTTACCTGTAGGTAAAATTAATATCTCCTAAACCTGTACAGTTTAGGAGATATTTACTTTTCATGCAGCCGCTGACATCATGCAGCGCATGCGCTGTTAAGGCCCGGCTGAAAGTCCTGCAGAACTGCCAGACCTTGCTGGGAAAAAGAATCCCGCGTGCATGAGGTATCGCGGCTTCAGACCCGAGATACCCGGAAGACACGCCGAGGCAACATGTCAGCTCCCTCGACGTGGATCGGGTGAGATACCGGCGCCTCGTTGTAAGGTGAGTATTTCATAATGAGCTAGTATGCGCTGCATACTAGCTCATAATGCCTTTGCCTTGCAGGTTATTTTGTTTTAAAAAAAATAAAAATTTAAAAAAGGTGCGGTTTACTACCGCTTTAAGACATAGAGGCTGATTTACTAAAGACATTCTGAAGCTTTACTCAATAAATTGTAGCTACGTTCACTTTTAATAATCAACCATGTGCAAATGAAACACAAAGAATTTGCTTGTCATATGACTGGAAAATCAAAGTGAAACTTTACTCAATTTATTAAATGAAGATTCTTCTTTAGTAAATCAGCCTTATCATGTGTTAGGTGGGACTTCGAAGAAGGTTGGAGTAAGTAAACATATAATTGGTAGAAAGGCATGGGGGAATAAAGATGGGACAAGCATTTTACGAGAATTGGTGGTACTTACAAAATAACCAACTGTGATGAAACATATCACATCAAGGTCCTACTTGGATCATTGGTCTGCATCTTCATTGGTCTTGGCATACAGTTTAACCTTGGCAATGTTTTAAACAATTTGGAAGAATGCAGCAAATTTCCTGAACGGTGGGGGGGGGGGGGCGCTGTTGAGCCACAGGGTCCACAAGGATCGATACTTATAGCAAAGAGACCCTCCTAAGCAAAGAAAAATAAAAAATGTAATGGGAGTCTGATATGATAAACTGAGATGCAAAGGTGTTGCAAAAAGAGGGAGAAAAAGGCATACATGCAAAGGCTAAATTAATCATATGCATGTGTGGCTATTGTCTTATTAGTATAAATTTTACATGCAGTTTATTTGGCTCTGGTGTTTTAAAGCATGTAAGTAATTTATCTGGTATATAGAGCAACCAAACAGACTAATGTTGGAATATGTAGCAAAAAAGCTAGCATAATCTAATAAAGTTTGAAGAAAGGAGAGATACAATCATATGAAAATTATTCCAATCTACTTACTTTCAAGTGTTCAATAGTATGCACTTTTCCCCACAACGGCAACAAGTGGACTGGCTGTGTAGAAAATACTAAGTAGTAAGTTGGAGAGTTTATAGGGGAGTAGATCTCAAGTTAACACCCTCACAGGATGGTGTGGACCAATCATGGAGTAGGGTGTGTGTCAGCTGTTTGGAGGACTTGTCCTGGTCTTGACGAGTTCAATCCAAAACAGCTGTACTATCTAAAAAGCAGAGGATTCATCAGTGCTGACAATCCCTTGGTACCGGCGGCGTCCGGCGTGACCGCGTCGTGGGAGATGGGCCGAAATGTCCTCAGCATGATGGAAGAAGTCGACTGTGAATGCGCGAGCCGACAAGCAAAGACCCAGCCTGCAGGGCAGGAATAGGGGACAGAAGTCCAGATAGAGGCCCTGAGGCGTATAAACACTGCAGGGCCTACCCATGCCGGAGGACCCAGAGGCTGGCAGCGCAAATACAGCAATGGCTGGGCAAAAAAGCAAGAATAACAAAATGTATAAAGACATAGTCCCAAAATTATAAAAATAGTATAGACCAGGCGATGGGGCATAAACCTTATATGGAGGCGCATGACCTATAAAGATACACAAAGCAGGAGCATGAGTACAACAGCATATGAATACATATTCAGTATGGTTGACAGAGTATAGATGGTATAAACGGTAGCAATGACAGTCAGAAAAGCATCTTGAAACACATAACAATAAGACCATAGTCATAAGCATTTTAAAGGATAAAGAGACATAAAAAGGAAACACATTTGAGGAATACAAATAGCATAGAATATTTGTACTGAATTGATAAATCACATAGTATCTAGCATTTGAAGACATTCAATGAATAATGTACAGAGATTATGCATTATCATATACAATTTTAAATGTCATGAGAAAAGGAATAAAATATAGAATAAATCCATATATGGAAATGCATAAATTGGACATTTTTAAATTTTACATGTGTTTCTCGAAGCCAACAGATGAAAAGCCCTGTTAAAAGGGCCTGGAATTGAAGGCTTTGTTTAGGCCTGGGGGCGAGGCGGCATTTAGGTCTGAGATCGATCTGATCTTGCGTTTGAGGAGAATCTTGTTTTGGAGATCACCACCCGGGGGGCTTGGATGTATTCAATCTAGTACTAGAACTGTAATTTTGGGAAAACGGGTGTTGTTAACTTGAGTTACATGTCTTCCTAGGGGCAAATCTCGATTAGGCCGGCTTCACACTGGGGCGGTGCGGGCGGCGACGGTAAAGCAGCGCTATATTTAGAAGAGGAAGAAGAAGACGGCGCAGAAGGAGGCGACAGCGGCAAGAACAGAAGAGACCCCCGAAGGCGAAACGAGACTCCCAGACGACGACGGCGACGAAGAAGAAAGCCAGGCTCCTCCGCTAGGTAAAAGAGCTAGGTAAAAGAGCAGAAGATAGCGGAGGAGTCCGGCGAGAAGACCCCCCAAGACGGAAGAAGACCCCCGGAGCTGTGCAATAAAATATTTTTAAAAATTGTGTGTTTTTTTTATTTACACTTTTACACCTTAGGTGAATGGGTAGGGGTACATCGTACCCCATACTCATTCACATAGGGTGGGGGCTGGGATTTGGGGGCCCCCTTATTAAAGGGGGCTCCTGAATTCCGATAAGCCCCCCACCCGCAGACCCCGACAACCAACGGCCAGGGTTGTCGGGAAGAGGCCCTTGTCCTCATCAACATGGGGAAAAGATGCTTTGGGGTGGGGGGGCCGCACGGGCACCCCCCATGTTGTGGGCACGCGACCTGGTACGGCTCAGGAGGGGGGGCGCTCGCTCATCCCCACCCCCTTTCCTGGCCGGCCGGACTGCGTGCTCGGATAAGGGTCTGAGATGGATTCAGGGGGGACCCCACACCGTTTTTTTGGCGTAGGGATTCCCCTTTAAATCCATGCCAGGTGACAGGGCTAGCGCGGCGGCATTCACTGCCTTCGTTAGGCCCGTCTACCTGCAGTTACGTTCTAAATGAACGGACTTGCCGATCGTGTGTCGGCAAGTCTGTTCATTTCAAAAGTCCCGCAGACTTTTTCCCGCGGATTGTCCGCCGGAAAAGTCCGGGCGTGTGTCCACACACGTACGAAAGAACGAATCGTTCGAATCGTACCAATCCGATTAACGAATCATTCGAATCGAACGAATCCGAAAAACAACGAAAATCCGAAAAAAACTAATTATAAACAACGAATGTACTAATGAAGAAAATCCGAAAAACGAAAACGAACGAAAATATTTGTACATTCGTAACTTTTTTTTTTTTGTTGAATTGGTAATTTTCCGTGTCCCTTACAATGGTGCTGCTAAACGTGCTTCGAATGGATTGAACAAAAAAATTCGTACATTCGTAACTTTTTTTTCGATTCGTAACTTTTTTTTTCGATTTGTAACTTTTTTTTTTTTTTTTTTCGATTTGTAATTTTCCGTGTCTCTATTAACCACTTCAATACCCGGCCATAGTCAAATGATGCCCACAAGGTGGATCTCCCATCCTGGGTGGGCGTCATATGACGTCCTCGGCCTTCCGGGGGGGGCCCGCAGAGCGGCGATCGGGGATCCGGTGTGTCCCTCGGGACACAGCCGTCCCCCGATGGGGGTATTGAAGTGGCCGTTGTGTCCCGAGGCGGTAGTGTGAGCCGTTGCAGCGGCGCCGTTCGCCGCTGATTGCATGTGTCCCGGAAGCGGCGTGCACTGCGCACGCGCTCCCTCCTGGGAACGTTCAGTGACGAGATCGGGACTGAGACTGGCTGAGGCTTTTGCCTTAGATACAGCTCAGCCCCGATCAAAGTGTAAATAAAAAAGAATTGGCTATTTAGTGACTGGCTGTGTCCAATGACAGCCAGTCACTAAATGTAAACAAAAAAGTGAGGTAACTCCTGTTGCTGGGTTCTCCTCTTCACACACCGATCCTGTGTGAGGAGGAGATCAGCTAACAGTGAGTTACCTATATACTGTACCCACCTAGTATATATACCCATCTGTGCCCAGATCACCCCCCCTAAATAAAGAGAACCTGTCATCAGGTGTACCTGTAATCAGTAGTACCTGTCATCAGTACCTGTCACCTCACCAGAGTACCTGCCACCAGAGTACCCGCCATCTCACCACCTGCCAGAGTACCACCAGAGTACCCGCCACCTCACCACCTGCCAGAGTACCCGCCACCTCACCACCTGCCAGAGTACCCGCCACCTCACCACCTGCCAGAGTACCACTAGAGTACCCGCCACCTCACCACCTGCCAGAGTACCACCAGAGTACCCGCCACCTCACCACCTGCCAGAGTACCACCAGAGTACCCGCCACCTCACCACCTGCCAGAGTACCACCAGAGTACCCGCCACCTGCCAGAGTACCTGCCATCAGAGTACCTGCAACCAGAGTACCTGCCATCAGAGTACCACCAGAGTACCCGCCACCTCATCACCTGCCACCAGTGTACCTGCCACCAGTGTACCTACCACCAGAGTACCCGCCACCTCACCAGCTGCCACCAGAGTACCCGCCACCTCACCAGCTGCCACCAGAGTACCTGCCACCTCACCACCTGCCACCAGAGTACCCGCCACCTCACCAGAATACCCGCCACCTCACCACCTGCCACCAGAGTACCTGCCACTATGTCCAAAAGGGTGTACACCCCAGAGGAGGCATACCAAATACTCAGTCTGAGCGATGAGAGCATCGGGGAGCTCTCATCGCTCAGTTCTGTTTCAGTTTCTGGCTCAGAATATGAGCCCCCTGAAGGCAGCACCTCAGGATCCGAATTGGAGGAGGAAGCAGTCCCTCCTAAAAGAAGACGGTCTGAACCCCAGGCATCTACCAGCAGTGCCAACGGCAGTAGACCCCAGGAGGAGAGGCCCAGTTCAAGCGCTGCTAGACCCCAGGAGGAGAGGCCCAGTGCGCGCCAAAGAATTAGGGCACAAAATCAGCTGCCAGAAAGCTTGGCAAACCCATTGTGGCTGCCTTCTACCACAGGGTCAGCCACGATCCCCCCTTTTACAGCACAGCCAGGTGTGCAGGTCAACATTGCAGGTTTTTCCAAGATGGATTTTTTTAATTTATTTTTCCCAGAGGAATAGCTTCAAGTCATCATGGACCAAACCAATCTTTGTGCCCAACAATTTATCACAGCCAACCCCAGCTCCAGCTATGCCCGCCCTTTTGAATGGCGACCCCTAACAATTGCAGAGCTGAAAGTGTTTTTAGGCCTAACGCTAAACATGGGGCTTACAAAAAAAAAATGAGATACATAAGTATTGGTCGACCAAATCCATCCATCACATGCCAGTTTTTTCTGCAGCCATGTCCAGGTCCCGATATGAAATTATTATGCTCTTCCTGCATTTTAGTGACAACTCACAGTGCCCCCCCCCCCCCCCGGAATCACCCAAAATTTGACAAGCTGTATAAAATTCGCCCCCTAATTAATTTTTTTTCCAAAAAGTTTGCTGAACTTTATGTCCCTGACAGAAATATATCTGTGGACAAATCCCTGGTGCATTTCACAGGCCGGCTGGGTATCAAACAATACATCCCAAGTAAGAGAGCGAGGTATGGCTTAAAGCTCAACAAGCTCTGTGAAAGTGCCACCGGTTATGTGCACTCCTTCCGTGTGTACGAAGGAAAATATTCCCAGATCCAGCCCCCTGAGTGTCCATCGTACATGGGAATTAGTGGGAAAATTGTTTGGGAGTTGGCATTCCCACTCCTCCAAAAGGGGTATCATATATATTATATGGACAATTTTTATACGAGTTTGCCCCTTCTCCGCCACCTGTACCTAAAAAAAACATTGGCCTGTGGTACAATAAGAAAAAAACGGAAAGGCTTCCCACAGCGTCTTGTCGCCACAAACATTCGAAGGGGGGAATCGGCCAGATTGAGGAATGAGGAAGTGCTGGCTGTGAAGTGGAAGGATACTAAAGATGTGTATATGATGTCCACCATCCACAATGACACCTCAGTGGAACTTCACAGAAGACGCGGTCCCGTTCGCAAGCCTTCCTGCATCAATGCATATAATACATTTATGGGGGGGGTGGATTTAAATGACCAGATGTTGCAGCCCTATCTGTCAACAAGAAAATTCCTTTTTTGGTACAAAAAAGTTGCAATTTACTTTTTTCATTTGGCCCTTTTAACCACAATAGACTTTACATCATGTCTCTTTTGGAGTTTGCGGCAACGCATAACTTTTTTTGGCATCATGTCTCTCTTGGAGTTTGCGGCAACGCATAACTTTTTTTGGCACAATGGAAGATTCTACCGCCAGGATAGGGGCGTAGCTATGGGGGCGAAATACGCCCCTAGCCTGGCGAATCTGTTTATGGCCCGGTGGGAGGAGGACGCCGTCTATAGCCAGGGCAGACCTGAGGTCGCCCTGTGGGCGAGGTATATAGACGACGTCCTCCTTCTTTGGTGTGGTACCTTACCCCATTTAGAAGAGTTCATGAACTCCCTGAATTCCAACGATAGGGGTATCCATTTCACATATGAGGCCAGCCAACAAGATATCCATTTTTTGGATTTAAAAATTTCCATTAAGGGTGATAGGTTTACAACCTCTACTTTTTTCAAACCTACTGATCGAAATTCGTATATCCCAGTAGAGAGCTGCCATCATGCCTCCTGGCTTCGATCAGTCCCAAAGAGCCAATATGTATGACTGAAAAGAAACTGTACTGACCCCCAACTATTTGCAGAACAGGCGGAACTCCTGACTGCTAAATTCTTGGAGAAGGGCTACTCTGAGCACACTTTGGAAAATACCCTTCAACAAGTCTCCCTATTAGACAGGTCTGAGCTCCTGAAAGAAAAAACCTCTCCGGCCAATGGTGACAGAAGTTTTGTAGTTCCCTTCGTCACTAATTATTCAAACCAGCACCAGAAGGTTAAACACATCATAGCCAAACATTGGTACATTTTAAAGAACGATCGCGTTCTAAAAGACATTGTTCCTGATAAACCACAGGTGGTGTTTAGGGGTGTTCCCTCCTTAAAGGATAGGTTAGCTCCAAACGTTTTGGACCCCCCTATCCATAAACCTTCTTTCTTTGGTGAATTAAAAGGATTTTATCAATGTCGGAAATGTCAGGTTTGCAGTTTGAACAGGTGTCGTATTAAGAGAACGGAACACTTTACTTCCACTGTTACCTCCAAGCAATATCAAATTAAGGATTTCATCACGTGCTCCACGGAGGGGGTAGTCTACCTACTGGAATGCCCTTGTGGGCTCCAGTATGTGGGCAGGACAAAACGCCCCCTCCGTGTAAGACTAAATGAGCATATTGCCAACATTAGGAGAGGCTACACCAAACATTCGGTCTCTAAACATTATTTGCTTAAGCATAATAGAGACCCCACCAACACGTTTTTTATAGGCATAGACAAATATAGCCCCCATTGGAGGGGCAGCTGTCTGGTGAGATCTATTTCCAAATGTGAAATGGCCTGGGTCCATAGACTAAAAACCTACACTCCCTTCGGCTTGAACATTGAGGTGGATGTGAAAGCCTTTATAGATAACGCATGAACAGGAATACATCATATAAGTAGAGATGTGTTTGTAAACTCGCTCTGGGTACAGGTGAGCCCGCCCTTTCTTGCTTTGGTCTGCCTCCTTTTGGGGGTGGCGGTACACTATATAGTATGTTATATAACATCACACATCTTATGACATTACCTTTTTTATATTTTTCATTTTTATTTTTATTTTTTCATCTTGAGGCTCCACTGTATGATAGTCAACCCCACACTCACCATATGGAATATCGGTTCGATTTTTTGTTTTTTTTTCATCACCGATACTCACATTTGGACCCAGTGTTTATTTCATTGGGGTTCATCCTTAATAATTTTACCTACTACCTTGCTAGCATAATCCACCTTTATAATGATCGGAAGATCAATAATAACAATCAACTGCTTTATGGCTTGCCTTTATAGCAGCACACTACAATTTGTGATATTAGGTTATCACACACGTATACAAACCACTCAGTATCATGTGATATAGTCATTCTCCACAATCTCTGGCCATTACATCTCAGTGGTAGTAATATGAACTATATTTAGACATACTTTTAAGCCCGCTTTTGATTCATGCGAACTGATTAATCCGGTCAGCATAACCTCAAAAGTTCCGGCAAGTTTAACCAAGGGGTTAATGTTTTTTGCTACGTCTTTTTTTCATTTTTCCCCTTTTCAATCCTCAATCTTTATTAAATACAATCACAGTGTGGCATTACTTCCTGGTATGCTGCTACTTCCGCCCATACTAACAATGGTGCTTGCAGATTCACGGGCCCCCCGGTGTTCAGAGCGAGGCTTGTGCATTTGTTTTATAAGCGGTGATCCAGCACGTCACTCGTATCCCCATGATTACGTCCGCTTTGAGACGAAACGTCGGAGGAGTGACGTGCTGACGTCACCGCGAGTGTTAGCGTTCCCAAACCAAGTACGGACGCTTAGTGTTGCAGCCGGCCGGCCGCATTTTTTTATCTATTTATTTTATGCACCTTGGAGTGCCTTCTATTTTATGCACCTTAGAGTGCTTTTTATCTATTTACTATTACTCAATAAAATACCCCAGCGGGTCCCACCTATGATCCCCTCTTGGTGTTTTTATTTTTTCTCATGATCGAGTCCCCACTCCACACATCGAGATACCGGAAACCAGAGGGTCTGCACACTGACTGGAGATCCCAATACAGCAGTGGATGGTGACGGTTCCACTGACGGAACAGAGGATCCGGGAGGAAAAGGCCCTGGCTGGGTATTAGCCATCTGCTGTTATTATCCTGGGAGCTGGTAAGAGAACAACCTTAACGGTGGCGGATAAAGAGTCTCTCTAGAAATTATACAGTCACTTTTGATTTGCTCATCACTCACACGGACTGCACTAATTTTTTACCTTTGGAGTTTTATTGGACAACTTACAATCCACTTTTGGTTGAACTTTTCTTACTCACAGGATTTATTTCACAAATATTTTTTGTTGAACATTTTTTCTTTACAGGTTTTTATAGTAAAACCGTTAGTTGATATTCATTTATATATTGCCATACACAGACTTTGTTTGGACAATTCACTAGTTGTTATTCACTACACAGTGCACTTTTCACTTATGTGGTGATTGTTTGTTAATATGTATTTGTGCTAATATCCCTGGCACATTTATTTTTCACTGGTATGCTGTTTAATGTCACGATTATCATTTATATTTTTTGTTTTATTTTCTTCATTTATACTTTTTTCCAGCGCAATTTTTTTCGTACTTATATATTTCCCTGCCTCAACCAACCATATCATTGTCTTCCATGTTTGTGTTATATCGCACTTGTTGTTGCTGCTTAACTGACCCTGGACTGTATCAACTATGCCTCTGCCTACCGTCTATGTCTGCCTTTTACCTGCACTGACCTCGGCTTGTTGACCATGTTTTTGCGCAATTTTTTTTTTTGTGAGGGGCTCCAGAAGAGTGTTCGGAGTTCAGAAAACCAGTTTTTCTGTGTTCCCATAACAGGGTCTGGTTGTCCGGAGGCTTCAAAGAGATTTGGGTGGGAGAAGCCTCTACCCCTGTCCCCATTCTTCCCTGACCGATGCCCTAAGCTTGATGGTCCTGTCTGCTCCCTGGAAAAAATACTCTGGCTGTGCTGACCATACCTCTTCCTGCTGCCTTTACTAATTATGGACAGTATTCCTGCCTGCTGCATGGACGATCCTTTGATCCTTTTGCTGCTGCTGACCACATCCCTGCCTGCTATCTGGACTAATGCATTGGCTGTGTTGACAACATTTCTACCTGTGCTGACTATTCCTGCCTGCTGCCTGTTTTGCTGTCGCTGTCCACGTTCCTGCCTGCTGCCTGTTTTGCTGTCGCTGTCTACGTTCCTGCCTGCTGCCTGGACCGATGCTCTCCTCTGTGGACCACTGCACTACTAAAACCGCAGGTAATCTTTTCTTTACCCTTTGCTCAGCAGAATGTATTTTGGTTTGTAATTGGTATGTACAGTACATGCTATGTGTTAGAAATATGAAGGGCCTTCAACAATGTGATAGGTTGGCAGGAATTTGTGTGTAATTTATGCTCCTAGAACACCTGACAGTGATACTTGGGCCTCTGTATGTGGCCAGGCTGTGTAAAAGTCTCACACATGTGGTATCGCCATACTCGGGAGGAGTAGCAGAATGTATTTTGGGGTGTCAGTTTTGCTATGTACATGCTATGTGTTGGAAATATCTTATAAATGGACAACTTTGTATAAAAAAAATGCGTTTTCATTTTTTTTTCCACATATTACAAAAACTTTGGGAAAAAAATGAACCATTCAAAAGACTCACTATGCCACATAGATTATACGTTGGGGTGTTAGCTTTCCAAAATGGGGTCATTTTGTGGGCGTTTCCATTGTCCTGGTGCTCCAGGGCCTTCAAAAGTGTAATAGGTGGTTGAGAAATGAGATGTGTAATTTATGCATGTAGAACGCCTGACGGTGCTATTTCAATGTTGGGCCTCTGTATGTGGTCAGGCTGTGTAAAAGTCTCACATATTTGGTATTGCCATACTCGGGAGGAGTATCAGAATGTATTTTGGGGTGTCAGTTTTGCTATGTACATGCTATGTGTTGGAAATATCTTATAAATGGACAACTTTGTATAAAAAAAATGCGTTTTCATTTTTTTCCCACATATTCCAAAAACTTTGGGAAAAAAATGAACCATTCAAAAGACTCATTATGCCTCATATATTATACGTTGGGGTGTTAGCTTTCCAAAATGGGGTCATTTTGTGGGCGTTTCCATTGTCCTGGTGCTCCAGGGCCTTCAAAACTGTAATAGGTGGTTGAGAAATGAGATGTGTAATTTATGCATGTAGAACGCCTGACGGTGCTACTTCAATGTTGGGCCTCTGTATGTGGCCATGCTGTGTAAAAGTCTCACATATTTGGTATTGCCATACTCGGGAGGAGTAGCAGAATGTATTTTGGGGTGTCAGTTTTGCTATGTACATGCTATGTGTTATAAATATCTTATAAATGGACAACTTTGTATAAAAAAAATGCGTTTTCATTTTTTTCCCACTTATTCCAAAAACTTTGGGAAAAAAATGAACCATTCAAAAGACTCATTATGCCTCATATATTATACGTTGGGGTGTTAGCTTTCCAAAATGGGGTCATTTTGTGGGCGTTTCCATTGTCCTGGTGCTCCAGGGCCTTCAAAACTGTAATAGGTGGTTGAGAAATGAGATGTGTAATTTATGCATGTAGAACGCCTGACGGTGCTACTTCAATGTTGGGCCTCTGTATGTGGCCAGGCTGTGTAAAAGTCTCACACATTTGGTATCACCATACTCGGGAGGAGTAGCAGAATGTATTTTGGGGTGTCATTTTTGCTATGTACATGCTATGTGTTGAAAATATCTTATAAATGGACAACTTTATGTAAAAAAAAATGCGTTTTCATTTTTTTCCACAGTTTCCAAATACTACTGGAAAAAAATGAACCATTCAAAAGACTCATTATGCCTCATATATTATACGTTGGGGTGTTAGCTTTCCAAAATGGGGTCATTTTGTGGGCGTTTGCATTGTCCTGGTGCTCCAATTTATGCTCGTAGAACGCCTGACGGTGCTACATGGATGTTAGACCTCTGTATGTGGCCAGGCTATGTAAAAGTCTCACACATGTGGTATCACTATACTCAGGAGGAGTAGCAGAATATATTTTGGGGTGTCATTGCAAGTATGCATGTGCTGTGTTAGAGAAATAACTTGTTTTTATGACAATTTTGTGCAAAAAAAAAAAAAAAAAAAATTTTTTATAATTTTTCCAAGAATTTGGGGAAAAAATTACAACTTCAAAAAACTCGCCAAGCCTCTTACTAAATACCTTGGAATGTCTGTTTTCCAAAAAGGGGTAATTTGGGGGGTATTTGTACTTTCCTGGCTTGTTAGGGTCTCAAGAAATGAGATAGGCCTTCAGTGCATCAGGTGTGATCACATGTGATCATTTTCAATGATTTGCACCATAGCTTTTAGACGCTATAACTTTCACAGCAACCAAATAATATACACTTATTTGGGTTATTTTTTACTAAAGATAAGTAACAGCAGCCCTCAAAAATTACACTCGCACACTCGCATTTTGCGAGTGATTTTTGAGGGCTGGCGAGGAGAAGAGAGGAGAGCCGCCACTGGGAGATCACAGCAGGGAACATTCAGACTTTTGTTTCATAAGCTGTGAGTGTTCCCCCGCCGTGCGCCGTCACATAAGCTCCTCCCCTTTTCCGGGACTTTGATAGACAGATCACCCGTCCAATCCTAGGACGGGTGACCTGTATCAAACTTCCCCGGACAAGGGGAGGAGCTTATGTGACGGCGCGCCGCGGGGGAACACTCACAGCTTATGAAACAAAAGTCTGAATGTTCCCTGCTGTGATCTCCCAGTGGCAGCTCTCCTCTCTTCTCCTCCACAGGTAGGCAGCACATGGGGGACACAGGCTGCAGATGGGGGGGAGACACAGGCTGCAAATGGGGGGGAAAACACAGGCTGCAAATGGGGGGGAGAACACAGGCTGCAAATGGGGGGGAGGACACTGGCTGCACATGGGGGGGAGGACACTGGCTGCAAATGGGGGGGGGGGGACACTGGCTGCAAATGGGGGGGGCACTGGCTGCAAATGGGGGGGGGACACTGGCTGCAAATGGGGGGGACACTGGCTGCAAATGGGGGGGACACTGGCTGCAAATGGGGGGAACACTGGCTGCACATGGGGGGGACACTGGCTGCACATGGGGGGGGACACTGGCTGCACATGGGGGGGGGGGACACTGGCTGCACATGGGGGGGACATTGGCTGCTCATGGGGGGGGACACTGGCTGCTCATGGGGGGGGGACACTGGCTGCTCATGGGGGGGGACACTGGCTGCTCATGGGGGGGACACTGGCTGCTCATGGGGGGGGGCACTGGCTGCTCATGGGGGGGACACTGGCTGCTCATGGGGGGGGACACACTGGCTGCTCATGGGGGGGACACTGGCTGCTCATGGGGGGGGACACTGGCTGCACATAGGGGTGGGGGCACAGGCTGCACATGGGGGGGACACTGGCTGCACATGGGGGGGGCACAGGCTGCACATGGGGGGGACACAGGCTGCACATGGGGGGGACACAGGCTGCACATGGGGGGGGGGGGGACACAGACTGCACATGGGGGGGGGACACAGGCTGCACATGGGGGGGGGGACACAGGCTGCACATGGGGGGGACACAGGCTGCACATGGGGGGGACAGAGGCTGCATTAACATTAAGGTTGTTAATATTTTTATAACTTAATTGCATAAAACATTAAAGGTGTCATTTAATGAGATAATTTATGAGGGCGGGTTTAGGGGCGGGGCAGGGTAGGGGTTGGGCGGGGCAACTGGTGGCGAGTAACCCTTAAGGCCTGGCTAGTAGCTCAGGACTTGAAATTTTGAGCCCTGAGTAACAGTATACATTTTGGCCAAAATTTATGAAAAAAAATGTTTTATTTGCAAAAATTTTCAATAGACACTAAAAAAAAGTTTTTTTTTTCTAAAATTTCTCTCTTTTTTCGCTAATATTGCAAAAAATAAAAAACCCAGCAGTAATTAAATACCACCAAAAGAAAGCTCTGTTTGTGAGAAAAAATGATAAAAGTTTGGTTTGGGTAGCATGACTGAGTGTCATTCAAAGTGTGAGAGCGCTGAAAGCTAAAAATTGGTCTGGTAAGGAAGGGTGTTTAAAAGCCCTGTATTGAAGTGGTTAAACAAAAAAATTCGTACATTCGTAATGTACGGAATTCGTAATAATAGCATACACATTACATAAAATTATGAATTATGCTCCGATTACGAATCTACGAATGTTACGAATGTACGAATAAAATACGAATGCGTCCGAAAATTAAACTAACGAAAAAACAAATCAACGAAAAAATAACTCTTACGAATGTACGAATCGTTACGAATACGAACACCGACGACTTACGAATGTACGAATCAACGGAAACTAAAAAAACGAAACGAAAAAAAAATAATTTTTTTCGGAAACGAAAAAAACGAAACGAAAAAAAAAAAAACAAATTTTTTTGTTGTGCACATGTCTATAGAATAGTATTACCTGCAGTAGGTTTCCTAAAAAGTTTACATGATAGTAAATTATTGGAATCTTTGTAAGTTTCAACATCTAGGAAAGTTATTTTGGAGAAATTGGATAACATGGTACATTTTCAAAAAAACATCTCAATGCTTTCGCCCCCTTCCTTCCCAGACCAATTTTCAGCTTTCAGCGGTCTTGCACTTTCAATAAGAATTACGCGGTCATGCCGCACTGTACCCAAATTAAATTTTTATCATTTTGTTTGCACAAATAGAGCTTTCTTTTGGTGGTATTTATTAACGACTCAGTTTTTTATTTTTTTGGATATAAGCGAAAACAGAGTGTAAATTTGGACAAAAAACAATATTTTCTTTATTCTATTTTAAAAGAAATCCAATAAAATCGAATTTTGTCATAAATTCAAGCCAAAATGCTACATGTTTTTGGTAAAAAAAATCCCATTAAGTGTATAATAATTGGTTCGTGTGATCACATACGTACGCAACATATGTACGCAAATGATCATGTACAGATGTGCGCAGGTGATCACAGACATGTGTGTGCAAATGATCATTGGAAAATGTGATTTTACTGTTATATATGTGGGGGGACATGTGTTTTGGGGATCATTACTTTGTGGGGACATGTGTTTTGGGGACAATAGGTTGGTGATCAGTGAGTAGAAAGCTGTAAAAAACAGCTCATACTCACTGATCACCAACCGGCTGCAGAGATACGCTCTCCTCTCCTCACAGACAACTTCTGTGTGAGGAGAGGAGAGCCGATCACCTAGCAACGGGCTCTCTGTTTACATCACATGACGGCTGTGATTGGACACAGCCGTCATGTGATCCAGATGGACAATCACAGAGCCCTCCTGCCGATCTGAGATGCGCCATGTTCGGATGACACGAGTGCATCGGGATCGTGCTGCTGCACGAGAACGCACGCGCGCGATCCCCCTCATTCTGAAGGATGTTCCTGAACATCCACTCAGAAGGAGAGAGCGCCCACCCAGCCGTACATATGCAGTGGCCAGGTGGGAAGGGGTTAAACTCATTACATTTCAAGGCAATTAAGAATTCATCCAACAGATTGGTCCATCCTAGAGGACGAAGATGTCATCATGATGATGTGGCACAGGTACATAGAGAGATCCTCACCCTCAAACATGGTTTTCTTCCATTCCCCCAGGTACAGGTTGGCATAGCCAGGGGCACAGCAAGTACCCATGGCTACCCCCTGTACCTGGAGGAAGTATCGGCCATCAAAAGAGAAGACATTGTGTTTCAGTATATATTCAAGTGAAAGTAGTATGAATTAGTTGAAAGATTCTTCATGGTGACTGGTTTGGGACAGTATTTTTCTAATGCATGCCAATCGTTTGGTGTGTGGTATAGAACTATAGAGAGTTTCTACGTCTATAGTCACCAAAGTGGAATGGGCAGGTACCTGTACTCCATCAATTATTTGTAAGAGATAAATGGTGTCTCTAACATAAGGTAGAGATAGTACAAAAGGTCTTAAGTGTTCATCTACTACTTTTGAGAGATTCTCTGTAATAGCACCATTCCCCGAAATTATGGGTCTGCCAGGGGGGTCCACATCGTTTTTATGAATTTTAGGGAGCGAGTAGAATGTAGCTACCCTGGGTGCGAACAAAATTCCACATCTGTTTAGAAATGACATTGTTGTGATACGCACTATCAATGAACAGATAGAAATCCTCATTGAAAACATTGATGATCTCTGATCTTAGGGGTCGGTACCAGTCAGTATTGTTAAGAATTTTATTGCACATAGATACATACTTGTAGTATTTATTGGTAGTATTAGTTGGTAGATAGATTTTTCAAAGCCGTCCTTTCACGTATAGTAAGACTCCCTTGTGGGCAGGGTAAGGTGTTCAAAGCTTTTATATCTTGACAAGTTGGCTTCCAACATATCTGACTTTTTCTTTAATATTGATTGAATACTGGAGGGGTTTGTTCTAGTGAGTGGTTTGTCAATATGTTTAAGGAGGGACTTGAGATCAGTTTTATCAATTAGGTCTCTTTGGTCACTTTCCTCCAAAAGGGCATTGAGGTTTGCCAGTGCTTACCGTTCACTAAGGGAATGACAGCAATCGGGTCCTAATCTATCTTTATCATAGATGCTTCTAAGTAGAAGCTTCCGTGTGTATAAATGTAAGTTTTTAATTGTTTCAAATTTGTCTAGTTTCCGATTAGAGCAGAAAGTGAGCCCTTTGGATGAGATTTCATCAGTGGTGAGGGAGTGAGAAGAAAGATTATTTACATTAAATTGAGGTGAAGGAGGATGTGAAGTGTTGGGGGGACATTCTAGACTGGGGGGTTCCCCAGGTTTTTTGGAAAAAATATGGTGGGAATTTTGTGTGTTTGGGGGAGGGAGGGAGTTTCAGCCCCAATAGTGGTGGACACTCCAGAGTTGGATATCCCAACACTTGTCGTGGCTGGCATACCTCCGATTCCATGTGAAGGTGTGTGAGTGGAACGTTCAGATGATCTTTTAGTTCTAGCATCAGTCAAGGGGTTGTCACCATCCCTTCACCTTTTCGGTCGTCTAGTGCATCTAGAATGCTTAGACGTGGAGTGGGAGACCTTAGATGAGATAGAGGAGGTATCGGACATATCAGATTGCCTATGTGTCTTTGCAGAGCCTCGTTGTGCAGCCCTATCATAAGTTTGTTGATGCCATTTATAGACCCTTCCTTCCTGGAAGGCCTGTTTGTCCCTTAGGAATTTATTTTCTTTTTTGAAAAGTATACATTTATTGAAAAGTTCAATGTGAATCCTCAATTTGTCATTCAGTTCCAGAAAACTGGAATGGGTGTCCAACATTAATGTCAATCAAAAGTTTTTGGTATTCCTCAATTAACAAACCCATCAAGTTTAAGATTGGTCTCCCAAGCCATTTTAAAGGTAGAGTCAATGTTTTCAAAAAAGGGAAATTGTTATGTGTTCCAAGATGCTTTTCTGACTGTCTACTTGCTACTATTTATACTATCTATACTCTGTTAACCATACTGAATATGTATTCATATGCTGTTGTACTCATGCTCCTGCTTTGTGTATCTTTATGGGTCATGGACCTCCATATAAGGTTTATGCCCCATTGCCCGGTCTATACTATTGTACAAAAAAAGTTTTTAGAAAAAAAACGAAAGATGGACTTTATAGGCACATAAAAAATTAACAAAGTTTAATCAATGTTCACATTCAATTCACACATAGATATGTACATTTCCAATAATATTTTTACCAAAAAAAAAGACAACATAAGGAAAAAGCAGTTTCTAGAGACTAAATAATACCCTCCCGGTTCCATACATATTACCACTGTATCAACTCGCTGTGGAGTGCCTAATAATTTAATCAATGAGAGAACACCCCACTGGTATGTGGTTTGGTCCTATGGAGTATTATTTCATCCTGCTGTTTCTAAAAACACCTGGTTGCTCTACATGTTTCGCGATACTGGGATCGCTTCGTCAGGAGCCTACGTATTGTTGAAACAAGAAAAAAAGAGAGAGAGAAAATTGTATAAATACATTTTGATGTGTTGTTTTCAATACATCATGTGAACATATACAGTGTTTATATAAACACTGTGATAAATACAGATAGTTTGTATCATATCATTTGTATTTGTGTGAGAGACTCACCGTTCAGATGCATAGGGTAGCTGTGTCAATTTGCCCCGCCACAGAAAAAAGATGCCGCAGCACCCCTCAAGAGAAAATCTCCCAAGATCCAGAAATTCTTCCGAAAAGCCTATCCCAAAATCCAAACCAAGGCCTAATCCGGTCGCCACAGAGGACCAGAGGGCCAGAGCCTAGATGGTGCAGGTTGACATATGGGGATGTATCCGGTAACTATGAATAAACATATGTAAAAAACGTAAAAATAATAGCTAGGCCTTATTATCCATATGTTGCCAAGGTTATAGGGATAGGTATAATGTTGAAACGATCGATAAGGACTTACTTCTCTGGATAGTATTGATCTTAGTGCAAGCTTTATGGTGCGTTACTGGTACCCACCCAATACTGTGTGTGTCATGGGCGGTTATCCCAGCTATAGAAAAGAATAGGAATAAAAGGGAGAAGAGAGGGAGGGAAGAATGGGGAAAAAAGGGAAAGGAAAAGGAGAAGGAAAGTAAAAGAAATGGCTTAGCATAAGGGTTTGAACTTCTGTTGCTTAAATATCTCATATTGTGTGTGGTCGGGACCATTTTTTAGGGCCATTACATTTAAATTCCTATATTGGGGCAGTTCAGCTGTTACAAACAGTGTGTGGTCCAAAATATAGATATTAGCTAGATACTTTGAAGATATAGGGCTGATACATAGCTTGCGCATTAATTAGGAAACATTCCATATGCATGCGGTTTCCATTCCCTCATGTGGTTTAATATCAGGAGATTACATATGGGGATGGCATGGTAAAACCAAATTCTACTCCCACATTTGCTTTAGCATATATGGCTAGATCAATAGCTGGGTCAGTAACGAGTTTTAAAAGGGGGGGTAATGTACAGCATAGGTGTATTACCTTAAAAGAAAGTTGTTGGTAGAATGGATCAGTCCATAGGTGTATTGCTCCAGATAAGCTAATTGCACAAATGTGGTGTGGCCGAACCCGTCCGCTCCCAAGAGCATCTGTGGGGAGGAACGGCCGGCTCACTGTTTACATACATCCCGTTCCGGTGACGTCAGCGCGTCCGACGTCAAACCGGAACCAGCCGAATGATCACTGCGCATGCGCCGAGTGTGTCTACACCTCGGACATTCCGTTGTGCGCATGGTTGGTATACGGCGCTGCTCATGTGATCTGTGGCGTTGCTAAGCGACGCCTTGTGTGCCGCTCGTCACCATAGCTTTCCACTCCGCCCTCAGATGGTCCTGAAAAGGGGGGCTGACTGAGACAGCATAAATGGAATAGGCGAGCGGCTCGGGTGGCCGCATATGTCTGCTGCACTGCCATAGTGGGATAAGGCTAAAACGGAACCATTCTGGTTGGGGCTGCGGATACATCGAACACTGGTAGTGGGGTTCATGGAACTCAGCAAGCCCAATCTATTGCATCTGTACAGAGGAAAAACACACACATATTGTTAATAACACTGGGAATTGTGTATAACACACGTCAGTCACAGTTCCTGATAATTGAGTAGTTTACTTAGTGAGTATGTTTGCATTAAATTAATTAAACAAGATCAGTACTATTTTTGGAGAAAAAAAAAAAAAAGAAGATACAGTAACTGTGGCAATCATGCTCCTTTAGTGAGCACATATATTGCTATATTTGGACATGTATATAAAGGCACGCTTGGGGGGAGTTACACATGACGTCCATCCAGCAACAAAAAGGAGAGGGAAGCATGTCTTGCTGGAAAATATGGAGTATTGAGCGTAGATAGTTAGGAAATGTATAGGGGATCTTTAAAAACTATGTTGATGATTTGGGTCAGGCAGATTAGTAGGATGGTCAAGTGAGACCATTCAGAAATCTATAAATTCTTCTAAGTCGATATGCCTGGTTGTGCAGATGCCCCCTATAGGAAGGGCCTATAGGAGATCAATTTGTTAATACCTGGAGGGGTCGTAGCCCCTAATCTCTCTATCCAATAGGTTTCCTTTTGTAGGATTTTTTTGTCCCAGTTCCCCCCCCGGGGGTCCTGAGTGACGACTTCTAATACCAAAAACTGAATCATATTAATATCAAATTTATGATAGAGTCCTATATGGCGGCTCACAGGTGTCAACATTTTGGCCCATTGGGAATAAAAAAGGTGGTCATATATACATTTCTTGAGTGGGCGTATGGTCTTGCCCACATAATACGCTCCGCACTTACAGGTCATCAAATACACTACTCCCGGGGTGTCGCACGTGGCGTTGAAACGGGGGCAGGATTTCTCTCCATTTGGTAGTTTAAAGTTTCTGCCTACTTGTATATGCGGGCAGTAGGAACAATGTCCACATATATACATTCCTTTTGGGGATTCATCTAGTTGAATATTTGGCTGGTAGTAGCTTGCAGTACGTTTGTCCCCTATAGAGGGGCTTTTGCAAAATTTCAGGAGTTGCTCGTACGTATTGGCCAAGGACTGGGTCCTCGCTAAGGAGGTGCCAGTGTCTGGACATACAAGTGCGCAACTGCTGATGTTGGGCCGAATAGCGGGTAATACATTTTGTAGTTTGTTGTTCGGATGGTTTCTTACTTTTGGAAAAGAGAAGAGTAGTCCTATCTTGTGTAAGTGCCTTATTGTAAGCCCGTCTTAATAGGCTTTTACTATATCCCCTCTGGCGCAGGCGATTACGTAATTCCTTGGCCTGATCAATAAATTGAGTATCCTGTGTACAATTCCGTCTAAAGCCCCATACACACGGTCGGACTTTTTCATGGATTCTGTCCGATCGGACAAGGTTGTTGAAAAATCAGACCGTGTGTATGCACCATCGGACAGTGTTCGTCGGTTTGTCCGACGGACAAAGTCTTATCTCCTGCTGGAAAGATTTGCCGTCAACCCGGTCCGATCACACCAAACCCGATCGTGTGTACGGTTGTCCGACCGGACAAAGTGCTACGCATGCTCAGATCACATTACAAGACCAAAGCTATTGGCTACTAGCCTCTACGTAGTCCCGTCGTAGGCAACAAACGTCACCACATTCAAAATGATCGGATTTTCCGACAACTTTGTCCGACCGTGTGTACGCAAAACCAACATCAGACAAAGTATGACGGACATGGTCCGACGGACCTGGTCCGCGGATTGTCCGACCGTGTGTATGGGGCTTAAGACGAATGTACTGTGCGTATGGGATGCTGTGTAATAATGGTGTTGGGTGCCCACTGGCTGCGTGTAGCATGGTGTTACCTGAAGTTTCTTTACGGTATAACTTAGTGATTAGATTGTTGGAGGTATCCCTATAGATAGTTAAATCTAAAAATGATATATTATCCCTTTGACATGTATAGGTGAACTTGAGATTAAAGCTATTGGTGTTTAGCATGCTCATAAACTGTTCCAATTCTTCAAGTGTACCTGTCCAGACCATCAGAATATCATCAATATACCTGAGCCAGCACAAGGCCTGGCCCAGGTATTGATCCAATTTGATAAAATTTGATTTGAAAAAATCTCACGCTCCCACCCCCCCAGGTACAGGTTCGCGTAGGCCGGTGCACAACATGTGCCCATGGCCATGCCCTGTACCTGGAGGTAGTGGGAGCCGAGAAAGGAAAAGCAATTATGTTGTAATATGAATGAATACAATTTGAGGATAAATGAGTATAAACTCCATTGTCGATTATCCCCTTCCATCATGGATTTTTTGACGGTCTGGACTCCGTGTACTATTGTAATCATTTTGGGATGTCTTTATACATTTTGTTTTTCTTGCTTTTTTGCCCAGCCATTGCTATATTGACGCTACCAGCCTCTGGGTCCCCAGGCACGGGTAGGCCCCCCGGTGTTTATACACCATGGGGCCTCTCTCTGGGCATCTGTCCCCTATTCCTCCCTGCAGGCCGGGTCTTTGCTTGCCGGCACGCGCATTGGCGGTCAGCTTCTTCCATCATGCTGGGATCATTTCTGCCCATCTCCTGTGTTGGCGGCCCCCGACGTCTGGCGTTGCCGCGCCTTATGACACGGTCACGCCGGATGCTGCCAGTGCCCAGGGATCGTCAGCACTGGCGAATCCTCTGCTTTTTAGATAGTACAGCTGTTTTGGATTGAATTTGTCAAGACCAGGACGAGTCCTCCAAACAGCTGACACACACCCTACTCCATGATTGGTCCACACCATCCTGTGAGGGTGTTAACTTGAGATCTACTCCTCTATAAACTCTCCAACTTACTACTCAGTATTTGTACATAGCCAGTCCATTTGTTGCCATTGTGGGGAAAAGTGAATACTATTGAACACTTGAAAGTGAGATAGATTGGAATCATTTTCAAATGATTTTATCTCTCCTTTCTTCAAACTTAGATTATGCTAGCTTTTTTGCTACATATTCCAACATTAGTCTGTTTGGTTTCTCTATATACCAGATACATTACTTACATGCTTTAAAACATCAGAGCCAAATAAACTGCATGTAAAATGTATACTAATAAGACAATAGCCACACATGCATATGATTAATTTAACCTTTGCATGTATGCCTTTTTCTCAATCTTTTTGCAACAACTTTCCATCTCAGTTTATCATATCAGACTCCCATTACATTTTTTCTTTTTTCTTTGCTTAGGAGTGTCTCTGTGCTATTATTATCGATCGTTGTGGACCCTGTCCCTCGACAGCACCTTTCCACCGCTCGGCAAATTTGCTGCATTCTTCCAAATTGTTTAAAACATTGCCAAGGTTAAAGGGTATGCCAATTTCTGGCCAAGAGTCACCATCTATCACTCTTTGGAGACTCCTTTCCCAAATGATCCACGCTATGGGGCCACCTTGAGACGCAGACCAATGATCCATTAGGACCTTGATGTGTACTATGTTTCATCACAGTTGGTTATTTTGTAAGTACCACCAATTCTCATAAAATTCTTGCCCCATATTTATTCCCCCATGCCTTTCTCCCAATTATATGTTTATATACATGTGTCACGTATGTACATACATATATGATTGATATGGCTGACTTTTATATTATTTTTTTTTTTCCTTGCCATTGTATCATTAGAAAATACAGCTTGACGCAAATCAGGCCCTGAAGAAGGAATTTAACCATTCAAATATTCCAAAACATGTTGGGAGCTCTGAACTCATGTATATCGATTGGCCTAATACCATGAGACCCATTTCATGACTCAGAATTTTTTGCTGTAAATTACCATACATTAACCACTGGTTTTGTGATTTTAATATACTTATATGCAATTTTGTATGTCTTATAAACAAATATATTTTATATATTCCTTCTACTTCTCTGTCTGGCTTCAACCCTTGTCCATAAAATCCCTTAGGAACCCTCTCTCTTTGTTCTAACCTCAGTACCTAGAACCTGGAAAGGATAAAGCAATGGTGAACAGTGTGTGTGGATAAATTTGTTTAATATTAGCCATGGCCTAAAGGAACATGGTTAAATGATTTAAGCCTTTTTGCAGCACACATTGCACATATATGTTGCAGTCTTTTTACCCATAAAATACTTCTTATTTACACTACTACAATTCAGAGTTTCACAGACATGTACAAACCTAAAGGATCGTCTTTAAAAAACAAAGACTTTGTCTGAGCCTACCTTAAAAAATCATCTTCATTGAATTATTTAGAAACCATTTAGCAACCAGCAACTGCTGAGACAAGAAAAACTCAGGAGTATGTAATGTACCGTGGGAGGCACTTTGTTAGGTACAACACACTTTGCCTCTTTAAATTAGTGGCCATTGTGCTCCCTTTACATTGGTGGTTAATGTCTAGGCCCCCTTACATTTGTGGTGAGTGTTTGGGCCACCCTTACATTGGAGGCCAGTGTCTATGCACCCTTACATCGGTAGTCAGTGTCTGTGCCCTCTTACGTTGGTGGCCAGTGTGCCCCCTTATATTGATGGTCAGTGTCTGTGCCCTCTATACATTGGGGGTCAATGTGTATGTCCCCTATACATTGATTGTCAGTATGCCTCATTAATTTAGTAGTCTGTGCTCCCCCCATACATTTGTGGTCAGTGTGTTCCCTTACCTGGATGGTCAGTGTACCCCATTGCACTGGTGGTCAGTGTGCTACATTACATTGATGGTCAGTATGCCATCATAACATTGATGGTCAGTGTGTCCCAATTACAGGTGGTCAGCATGGACCCATTACATTGGTGGTCACTGTACCCCCATTAAATTTGTAGCCAGTGCCCCCCCCCCCCTCCTTACATTGATGGTCAGTGTGCTCCCATTACATTGGTGGTGAATTTGCTCCCTTTCTTTGGTGGCCCGTGTACCTACCTTTCATTGGTAGGCAGTGTTTCCCCTTTTGTAGGTGGTTAGTGTGCCCTCCTTACATTGGTGGTCAGTAGATCCCCTTTTATTGGCGGTTAGTGGGAGCAGTGCATAGAATCTGCTCAACACGTGGGTAGTAAAAGGAGGAAGAGGTGGGTGGTAGAGAAGAAAGGAGTGGGTTCTCAAATGTAAACACAAGCTATGCTCTCAATTGTGATTGCAATGATTAGCCATCACAGCCACTCTAAAGCCCCATACACACGGTCGGAAATCCGCGGACCAGGTCCGTCTAACTTTGTGCTGTTGGTTTTGCGTACACACGGTCGGACAAAGTTTGAAAATCCGATCATTCTGAACGCGGTGACGATTGTTGCCTACGACGGGACTACGTAGAGGCTAGTAGCCAATAGCTTTGGTCTTGTAATGTGATCTGAGCATGCGTAGCACTTTGTCCGGTCGGACAACCGTACACACGATCGGATTTGGTGTGATCGGACCGTGTTGACGGCAAATCTTTCCAGCAGGAGATAAGACTTTGTTCGTCGGTCAAACCGACGAACACTGTCCGATGGTGCATACACACGGTCTGATTTGTCATCGGCAGGTGGTCGGGACACTCGGGGCACACTCCAACACTAGATATGCCCCTGCTCAGAATAAAGTTAAGTTAGAATTTCTGCTATTCATATTTGCCCTGGTTCACTGGCCAGAAATGATTGAAGGCTTTGAATTTACATGACAGCCAGACAACCAGCATTTTAAAAGTGAGAAGTCTGCCATGTAGTCAGAAGACGCTTACATATTTCCTGTCTACTGGTTTCCTTTACCACAGCAAAGCATCTCTTTTATGTCATTGCTATTTCATGTTTGAACCTGCTGTAGAATTAATTCATTAAATATACATTATTATGCTTTTAATAATTCTTCAAAAAGAATAACATCTTAGAAACAGAGTTCCCTAGGATATCAGCACAATATTTTGTTAGTAAGCTGCTATTTTGGTGCTAAAGTATGTGGTCCCCGGAGAGTTTAAAGAATGTGCTAATGAGATAACTGCTAAGGACATCAACAATTAGCATATGCCATTATTACTAGTAAAGAAAATTATTCAGTTTAAGACACAATTTTCTTACAATAATCTCAAAGAATACTGGTGTGTTTGGTAAATTAGGTAGGAGGAACAGTTTTAGAATACAAGAGTATGTTTTTTAGTTGATATGAGAATTGGTTATTTGTTCAAAGACATTGATGCAGCAGTGTCCAAGCCTCCAGGGTGAGATGTGGCCTAAATGACCTCCCTGATTTCACAATCACACATGTACAGTTGTGCTCATAAGTTTACATACCCTGGCAGAATTTATGATTTCTATTTTTTAGAGAATATGAATGATAACACAAAAACCTTTCTTTCACTCATGATTAGTGTTTGGCTGAAGCCATTTATTATCAGTCAACTGTGTTAACGCTTTTTAAATCATAATGACAACAGAAACAACCCAAAAGACCCTGATCAAAAGTTTACATACCCCAGTTCTTAATACCATGTTTTGCCCCCTTTAACATTAATGACAGCTTCTTTTGTGGTATTTGTGGATGAGGCTCTTCTCAGATGGTAAAGCTGTCCATTCCTCTTGGCAAAAAGCCTCCAATTTTTGGGCTGTGTTGCATAAACTGCACGTTTGAGATCTCCCCAGAGTGGCTCAATGATATTGAGGTCAGGAGACTGAGATGGCCACTCCAGAACCTTCATTTTATTCTGCTGTAGCCAATGACGGGTCGACTTGGCTTTGTGTTTTGGATCATTGTCATGTTGGTATATCCAAGTGCGTCCCATGCGCAGCTTCCTGGCTGATGAATGCAAATGTTCCTCTAGTATTTTATGATAACAAACTGCATTAATCTTGCCAACAATTTTGACCAAATTTCCTGTGCCTTTGTAGCTCACACATCCCCAAAACATCAGCAATCCACCTCCGTACCTTTCATCATAGGCCTTGTTAACTCCTCTCCAAATGTAACATTTATGGTTGTGGCCAGAAAGCTCAATTTTGTTCTCATCACTCCAAATGACTTTGTGCCAGAAAGTTTGAGGCTTGTCTCTGTGCTGTTTAGCGTATTGTAAGCGGGATACTTTGTGCCATTTGCATAGTAATGGCTTTCTTCTGGCGACTCAAGTGCCTCCTTATTGTGCATCTTGAAACAGCCACACCAAATGTTTTCAGAGAGTCCTATATTTCACCTGAAGTTATTTGTGGGTTTTTCTTTAAAGACCAAGAAGAGAGCAGCGCCATGTAAGTGCAGCGTGATACAATATAATATCATTTTAATATAGGACAGACAATTTTGAACTCACAAGATTGTAGAGATTACAGCGCATGTGAAATGGTATAGGAAGTTCATCCACTCCTGGGGGAAGGCGGTCGGCTTGCAGGTGGAGAGGCAGCTGATGTTCCCGGCTGCGCTGGTGGCTCCCAACGCTTCCTGGTTCTCAGATTCGGCTCAGGGGCGGCTGGACATGTGTCTTCTGGCTGGTGAGAGAGTGAGGAGGAGTGTGCGTTCAGAGCATGCATGCTCCTTCATCAGTCAATAGTTGTGGCCATGTTTGGAGAGGTTTTTATAGTCCATTCAGCCAGGGGATGTTGATGTGGTGCCATGGCAACCGCTCGTGGGAAGGGCTTCTGATTACAGAATGGGCACTGGTGTGTCAGGCTGGATTGGACTAATCAAGCTCATGTGAACAAAGATGAGCTTTTTTTTACATAGCAATGAAGATAAAAAATTTAGTTTTTTTTTTTTTTATAACAACAAAGAATTACAAATTTTATGATCTGGAAGCACCTGAAATGGGAGATAGGTGAACTGAGGTAAAGAAAAAAGTATATAACTAA
Organism: Lithobates sylvaticus; assembly: GCA_028564925.1. Taxonomy (NCBI): domain Eukaryota; kingdom Metazoa; phylum Chordata; class Amphibia; order Anura; family Ranidae; genus Lithobates; species Lithobates sylvaticus. Next base: position 316,081,392 of record CM053028.1, on the reverse strand, counting down.
ATGAGTAAAGGTTAAAATAAAAAAAAAATGGACATTGAGATAAAGGATAAAAATGAAAGTAAAAATTAAATTTAGTTAGTCTTATTATATTTGTCTGTTATGTTGTGTTGTCTGTAAAACATGAATGCTTCTTCTATGAGGGTGGGTGGGTAACATTTCTCTAGGAATTTTTGTTTAAAAAGTTGGCTATGTGTGGCATAGTCTTCATCACTGGTACAATTATGTTTAAGACAACAGTATTGGCTTTTGGGAATGTTTTTAATCCAGCGTAGGTGGTGACAGCTTTTGTAGTGTAAGTATTAGTTTCCTGTGGTGGGTTTTGTGTAATTTTGTGATTGTATGATTCCAGTATCATGACTAAGGGTGTGGTCAAGAAAAGCTAGGGAATTAATTTTCGTCACAGACTGAGGTGAACGAGAGACCCATGTCGGCATTACAGTGAGCTACAAATTGTTGGCCTAGGGGTTTTGGACCATCCCAGATGATGATCACATCATCAATGTAGCGGCCATAAAAAATCAGGTGTGAAGTGAAGGGATTATTATTTCAGATGTATTAGTTCTCCCACAGGCCCATGGTAAGGTTGGCATAGCTGGGGGCAAACTTTGCCCCCATTGCTGTGCCATGGGTCTGTAGATAGAAGTCACCATTGAATTCAAAATAATTGTGTGTGAGACAGAATTTTGTGGCTTACAGTATAAATTGGGCCTGGCTGATGTTAATCATGGGATCATCATTAAGAGATTGTAGTACGGCTCTTAGGCCTATCTTGTGTGGTGTGGAGGTGTATATTGAGGCTACATCCGAAAAGAGCCATAAAAAAGGATAGTTTCCAGGAGTAGATTTGTAGGGTTTGTAATAAATGTATACTATCTTTAATATAAGAGGGTAACTGTTGCGCTACTGGCTGTTAAACATAGTCTATGTAGATCAAAATCAAAAGTGCTAATTTTAAAGGCTTATCTGCATGACATTGCCATAAAAAGTGTTGGGGAACCCGGGTCTTGCCCCAGGGGACATGTATCAATGCAAACGTTTTAAAAATAGATGTTTTTTCAGGAGCAGTGATCTTAATAATGTTTAAAATGAAACAATAAAAAGGAAATAGTCCTTTAAATATCGTGCCTGGGGGTGTCCTTAGTATGCCTGTAAAGTAGCGCATCTTTCCCATGTTTAAAACAGTACCACAGCAAAATGAAATTTCTAAAGGAAAGAATGTCCTGTAAAACTGTTCACGGCTTCAGTGAATTGTCAAATCCCGGCAATATAGATAAAAATCATTAAAAGAAACGGCATGGGTCCCCACCCCCATTCCATTACCAGGCCCTTTGGGTCTGGTACGAATATTAAGGGGAACCCTTCACAAAAATTTAAATAAAAAAAAACCCCATACCAGGCCCTTATCTGAGCACAGAACCTGTCAGGCCACAGGAAAAGGGGGGGGGACGAGAGAGCGTCCCCCCTCCTGAACTGTACCAGGCCACATGCCCCCAACATGGGGAGGGTAAGTTGGGGTCCCCCCAAAAAACCTTGTCCCAATGTTGATGGGGACAAGGGACTTTTTCCCCCAACCCTTGCCCGATGGTTGTGGGGGTCTGCGGGTGGAGGGATTACCTGAATATGGAAGCCCCCTTTAACAAGGGGACCCCCAGATCCAGGCCCCTCTCTATGTGAATGGGTATCAGTACATTGACAGTTTGGGACAAGTGTCTCACGATGTAACTCCATCTTCGATGACAGCGTCCGTGGTCCTGATGAAAAAATGACAGCTGTTATATAGTTGTGCCACCCCTTCTAACATCATGTGAAGTCATGTAACGTCAGAGGGGCAGGGTTACCTGTTTACATCACCGGGTGGCCCCACCCTCAGCTATATAACAGCTGTCATTGGAAAAAGCCTACAGTCGTGGGACGCCTTCCATCGAGGCAGAGTTTTTCTGTTTTTTGGGGGGGTTTTCTTGGGTCGTCGGCGCGGTGGAGTTACATTGTGTGACACTTTTTTTTAAATAAAGAACTTGTCCCAAACCGTCTCCTGTCCTTTTTACCATTTTGACACTTTTTTTGGTGAATGTAAAGAGGTACAATGTACCCGATACCCATTCACATAAAGGGGGGATAGGATCTGGATGTCCCCTTGTTAAACGGGGCTTCCAGATTCTGATAAGTCCCCCACAACCACTGGGCAAGGGTTGTGGGGAAGAGGCGCTTGTCCCAAAACACCCTCCCCATGTTGAGGGCATGTGGCCTGCTACGGTTCAGGCGGGGGGTGCTCTCTGGTCTCCCCCTTTTCCTGCAACCTGCCAGGTTGCATGCTAGGATAAGGGTCTGGTATGGATTTGGGGGGGGCATGCCATTTTTTTTTTTTCGGAACGGGGTTCCCCTTAAAACTGATACCAGAACTGAAGGGCCTGGAAATGGACTTAGGGGGGAACCCAAGCTGTTTTTTTTCCATGATTTTTATGTATATTACCGGGATCCAGCAATACATTACAACCGCAAGCAGTTTTAAACTAAAATCATTTATATTTTTGTATATTAAAATAATACATTTTTTCCTTTACAAATGTAATTTTGCTGCTCTCATATATAAAACTATGTATGTCTGCCGTGTAAGCAGCCTTATATAGTGTGGGGCATGGACTAAGCCCCCTGAGCCATGATTGGCCAATGGCACCCTGCCTTTGGCCAATTATGGCTCTCACAGCAGAGTGCGCTGTGATTGGCCAAAGCATGCAGGTCAGGTGCATGCTTTGGCCAATCAGCAGCTGCCAATGTGCTGTGATCTCGCATTATGGGGAATTCTGCTGGTGCTCTAATTTCCTGCAAACCCCCCATAATGTTTGGTATTCGACTCGAACATCGGGCTCATCCCTAGTTGTCAGCAAATTGACCTCTACACTCGGGATTGCATTGCAGGATCCTGGTGCAGTGTACTTACCTTGTCCCCAGGATCCTGTGATGTCCCCCCGCTGTGTCTGCGGGTTCTGTCCTCTGCTCGATGCCTCTGTGTGCCGGGCTCCATTCCCTGTGAACGGTGTGATGCACGGGGGCGGAGCTCAGTGGCAAATTCAAAAATATGTAAATTCATAACACATACAGTACACTGAAATTTTACAGATTACATTACTATATGAAATAATTTCACATCCCTTTTGTTCCTAGTGCTTTGTCCAATGCCCTGCATGCAGTTTTATATTATATATATATACTGTTCTTTCTGCCTGGAAACTTGAGATAGTCCATAGCAACTTTAAAGTGTCCCTTACGTCAAAAGTGGTTTTAGACTAGCTAGAAAACAGCAATAGTAAATTAGAACACTTGCAGAATTGTAGCGATAGTGAATCGTGGGGAAATTTATTTTATTATTATTATATTATTATTTTTTATAATTATTTATAGTTATTTATTATATTATAATTTATGATTTTGTGTTTCAAACTTTATCATACCGGGGATATCTACTAGACTCTTGTTTGGACAGATTTAAGTGTGTTATTGCTAGGAATTACAGGCCTACAGTATAAAACGCCAAATTTCTATGCAAAACAATTGTATCGCTTTAAAACGCAAAAATCTGACATAATCATACCACCAGGGAGGTGAAACAATTTGGGCACTTATTTTGAATGTTTTACATAACTATACCTGCAAACGGGGCTGGCCTGAAGTTATCTAACAGGACCTAATTTTCCGTCTAAAGTTCCATATTAACCACTTAAGCCCCGGACTATTTTGCTGGCCAAAGACCAGAGCACTTTTTGCGATTCGGCATTGCATCGCTTTAACTGACAATTGCGCGCTCGTGCGACGTGGCTCCCAAACAAAATTGACATCCTTTTTTCCCACAAATAGAGCTTTCTTTTGTGGTATTTGATCAACTCTACGTTTTTTTTTTTTTTTTTGTACCATGAACAAAAATAGAGCGACAATTGTCTCCCGATCAAAGGGAGCTATGATCAGTGACAGTGTCACTAGGCAGAACGGGAGATGCTTGTTTACATTAGCATCTCCCCATTCTTCAGCTCTGTGAGACAATCGCGGGTGTCCACGAGGTGATCGAGTCCGCGGGAACCACGATCCGACTCATGGAGCCCCCGGAAGTGTCGCGCGCGCCACCGGCGGTGCACACGTGACCACACGGCGGCAAATTCAAAGGGGCGTATCTGTACACCCATTTGCCCAGCCGTGCCATTCTGCCGACGTAAATGTACATGCGGCGGTCGGCAAGTGGTAACATCTAAAGGCCCATACACACGATTTTTTTGACAACAAACATGCAAATTAGCTGTTTTAAGGCAACATCCCACCGTGTGTACGCTCCACCGGACAAACGTTTTCGTTTTTCATCAGACAAATGTTCGCTGTGCAAACAGACAAACTTTTTGGCAACAAAAGTCCGATGGAGCAAAGTCTGATCGCGTGTACAGAAATCCATCGGACTTAAGTCAAAAGTGCAAACACGCATGCTCAGAACCAATGCAAAAGATCAGACAACAATACAGAAGTTGACCAAAGGGTGGCGGTAAGGAGCAGAAAAACCATGTGATTTGGTGAAAGTTGGCTGAAAAAGTCCTGCTCTGTGTAATCAATACAAGTTCACGGCCAATGCCCTTTGGACAGAAATCCACGAAAAAGTTTGTTTGAAGTCCAATCGTGTGTATGAAGCTTTATACTCACTTGTCCCAAAACATCAGGCCTCGTGTCAAAAAAGTAAAAGGTTGTTAGAAAAAGGACCTACAAGGTGCACTTATGTAATACATGCATACAATTGCATTTTTTAATAGTGTAGTGCAGTACTGTATTTGTATACAATGTTTTAACCCAGTTTCATCAATACATTTGTAATTGAAGTATGATCCAAATGCCACAACATATACAGTATATAGAACAGAAACTCTTTTGTTCTTACAGAAGGTTCCACATTGCACTTTTTCATCTGATGGTTGAAAAATGTAGGTCTTAACAGTTTCCTTGGCATTTTGTTGCAAAATTGTTGTGGAGAAACATTAGCAAGAATTATGTTTGTGTTGCAAGAAGTCACATTGCAAATTGCATTTGCCTGTTTTTCTGGGTGTCATCAATGAAGAAAATAGCTTTTCAAATAATATATCCAGTTTAGATTGGCACTATAGGAAGAAAGCCGTTACAAATATTATTGTATTTCACTGTTTTTGTGTAATTGTAGATCTGTTGGCTTTCTTAGCTTTGTGTCTGCAGTAGTGACAATTTTGACTGGAAAATGTTGATGTGGAACCCAGGTACCTTTATTTTATCTAGATATAGATATATAAGTAAGATGTTGAAATGAATTGATGATAATATGAAGGTTTTTATTGCGCTGATGACATTATCTAATGTGGGTAATAAAGGCAGAGCAATTACTATATAGCCCTATGCTGCACTAAAGTTCCATTTATAAGCTCAGAGAAAAACACACAGTAATTTGTAAGTAAGGACAGGGCACTACCAGCATTTAACAATATTATGGCATCTAAGTTGTGTGCTTTTATACTCATGGAAAATGGAGGTTATGGCATACATCACAGCATGGCATGAGAAGAAAGTTTCAAATAATAGCATCACACTACAAAAGAAGCTAATACAATTCTATTTGTTCCCAATTTTCTCCTAACCACCTTACATTCTGCTTTCATCACCTACAAGGGACAGAATGTAAACTGTCCAATGATTTTGCTTGTGATTTAATTTACTGCATTCTTCTAAAATCTTATGTTCTTCACTGTTTTCTTATATGAAGTAAATGATTGATGAGGTAAAATCCGAACAGTAAATTAAAAACAAGAATGAAATGAAGGAAAAATATATATATTTTGTTTCACATTATTGCATGGTTTCTTTAGCTGGAGATCAGCAGCCATCCTGAGTTTTTACAGTTGTTCTTCATCTGCACTATATCACCTTTCTTTCCGCAATGACAAATTACTTTTTGCTTCTGGTAACTCTACTTACTTTATTGACTTTTATTTAGCTTCCCGTGCTGCATAAAACTATTGCTTCCACTTTATTGGATTATGTTTTCAAGGATCAGCAATAGAAAGCTGTAGTATTATTATTATTATATATTTCAGATCGTGGATGTACTGTATCTAGGTATGTGTTCTAAATAAGAACATGTCAATTAGAAATACCTATTATAAAATGTATAACAGGAGAGCTATTTCATTTTAATTATAGGTCATATTAAAAGCTTTTTTTGTGAAACTAGTCAGGCAAGTCTGGTTGAATTGCGTAAGGATGGCCATACGCGGTTCGAATCTTGGTTAAGCAGTAACCATTAGTGGGCAGGCTGCATGTACCAAGTTGATCGATCAACTTGGGTACAACCAGCCTGCTGGATTTACTTGCGATTATTGCAAGCGGCTGCTATAGCCGCTAGCAATAAGCACTGTCTTCTCCTGGAGGGGACGGCTTCCCCCACCCTCCCCCACCAGGAGAAGACAATTGCTCGGCAGGTGGGATTCCCCTGTCAACACTGTCTGTGCTGATGGAAGAATCGTGCAAGTTGCAAGAAATTTGCACCATCTATGGCCTGCTTAAGTTCAAAAATAAAGTTGTGTCAACCTCAGGTTGTGTACATATTATAAAGCTGACATTCTACTAAGCTTGGTAAGGGGTTTTAAGGCCTAATTATGTCTCCTGACATATCAGTAAAGCACTTGTCTTACTTCCAAAAATGTCCAATGTTTGTACTTAGAAACATGGATGTCGCCCATGGGACTTTAAATGAGGTAAATACAGTAAAATATTTATTACAGAAAGTAACATAAACAAAGGCAAAGCCGATACAATATTGCACATCATTAAAGATTGCATTGCATTTAAAGTACGTGAGTATACATGACATCTATAACACCCAATGCGTTTCACGAGATGTGACTCACTCTTCAGGGGTGGATGCATGTGGGATATATCTGGAAATGCACAATCGAAAAGTAATGTAACACATAAATAGATGGACAAATGGTAAGAGGGGCCCAATACTTACCAATCGGCAAAGCCTAGGTGCCTGTGGCTATGTTCATCAAGGATAGCAGCAAGATATGCTTGGGAAGGGAGCTGAGGAAACAAGTGTACTTAGGTTCCAGGTCATTTAGTGGCTGTGAGTGGCAGGTTGTTGGGATACCCTTTTATTGTTTTTGGGTGCCGACCTGCATTTGGATACTGGACCTGGTCTGCTGTAATGATATTAACAGAGAATGTCAGAGATTTTCTTGTTTTTCTGGACTTACTACTTATTTACTGAGGTTAATATTTCTTCGGTTTAGTAAATTCGGTGAAAATTATCTTTGCAAATAATAACCTTGGAAGGTTAATCACATGCAAGGAAAAAAAAATCAAAATAAACATTTTTGTGTTTGCACATGTTTGGAAGTCAGCAAAGCTTCACCTCATTCAGAAAAGTATTGGGAAATTCCCTTGCAAAGCGAATAGCCTTTTTCCCTTAAGTGAGTCAACTACTTTGTGTCTAAAAAATTAAGGCCTTTCCTGACCTCAGCTTGTAGTTGTCTTGGTTCCAAGCTGACTTTTCTGATCTTTGTTGTCATTCATTCAACCACCTCAGTCACCAGCTTTGGTTCATTCATATGCACAAGAGCAGTTTCCTAAACCTGCCTTCAAAGTTATTCTAAAGGCTGTAATTTTATTTTTTTTTACTTAGCAAACATGTTACACTTATCTGGTCTGTGCAATGGTTTTCCACAGAGCAGCCCCGATCTTATTGTTTTTGGGCCCCTCCCCCCCGATGGTCCTGGCTCCTTCCCCTGCCAAGTGCCCCCAATAGCAAGCCTATACCCACTCGAGCAGGCTCACTCCCGAGTTGCTTTCTTGTGAATATACATTGTCTATTAACATACAGAGTGTGGCTCAGCCCCCCCCCCCGCTTGTTCCTCATTGGCTCACTGGATGTGATTGACAGCAGCAGGAGTCACTGGCTCCTTCTGCTTTGTGAATCAATTAGGAGAGAGAGACCTGGTAGAGCCATTGCTCGCATGTACATCACTGGATCGAGAAGGGGCTCGGGTATGTATGGGGGGGGGCGAGCTGGTTGGAGAGCTGGACCAAGAAGGTCATAGCATACATTAAGGTAAAAAGACTTTTGCCTATAGAACAACTTTAGGTACTAGTTGTAGAGCATGTATACGTGTGAATAAATATTTATGAAATTGGAACATCTGTAAGCTGTTAGGTAGCAAACCTATATGTACAAAAGAACAAATACTCAAAAACATATGGAAATATGTATTGTGCCAAACTGCCCACATTTTAAGGGTATATATGTCCAAAATGGCTGTATTTTAGAACTTGTATGTTGTAAATGTACATATTTTCACCAAAAAGGGCACAAGTCATTTAAGAAGAAAAGAGCAAAGGCGAAAGAAGAAAAAAAAAACACGGAAATAGTTTGGTCATTTTTAAAGGACAACACCTGTTTCATGCTTCAGTGAGTAGGGTCAATGTAATAACCAGGTTTCTTCAGGAATGCAGCAGGCAAATGCATTTCCAACACACTTGAGGTGCCAGAACATGTTAAGCTACAGCATTTTCCCCAGGACAGGATTACAGGTGAATGCCAGTTGTCCAAAAATCAAGATCTACCGTTAATTATCAAACTTAGTTACAGCACTAGAACTTTGCTACTGCCAAAGTTTGCACCTGGGGATTATTCAAGAGTAAGCTGTTGCACTGTTTCTTAGTACTTGTGGCATTCTGACGCTTAACAATGTCTGTACTCTATGATGCCATCATGTAGGCTCACAGCCTCACTAAATAATCTCCATATGCTACGATCTGGAGCAACAGTCATGCAACCCTGTTAACTAACTAAACCTAACGACCCAGAAGTTGCACACACGGTCCACTGCAGACAATCTTTGTTAGGTAAATCGTTTCCACTTTCCCAGGGCATAAGATATTTATACAGTAAATATGATTTTATACCTGAAGGAAATTCCCAGCTCAACTTACCAACCAGTCTGTAAACCGAATAGTCTACATTTTTTGGTGTAGCTTATGGCCATATCGGAATAATCTATTCCCTGAGTACTTGAGGCTCCAAAGAACAGGACAGTACAGTAATGTACATGTCTCTGAAGACATGTTTCTGGCTGTCGTAGTATCTGGTGTGACCGTATAATATTCATTAAGTTTCTGTTGACAAGGTTCTGATTCTCTCAGTATGGTATGGGTTGTGCTTTTCTGGACATGTTTCTGATTTTGTCAGTAAGATACTGATTTGATATATTCAGACATGTTTTTGGTTGTGTCAGATGGTAGCGATTATGTTTCTGCAGACATGTTTATGGTTGTCTCAGTAAGATACAGAATGTGGCTACGCAGGCATGTTTCTGGTTATATCACTATGCTACTGATTGTATATCAACAGACAGTACAGTACTTACTGTGTCATTGAACACATTTCATGTTGTGTCAGTACAGTGCTAAAATTGCATCTCTTCAGACATGTTCCTGGTTGTGTTAGTAAGGTACTGAATGTATCTCATTGGATAATGTATGATAATAGTGGTTTTGAATGTGGCGCTTACCAATCAAAAAGATAAAACTGAAAAAAATAAGTAAAATGATCCTTTGGAGGCAACACAAAGAGAGTATATCCACAAGGATCATAAGCATCTGAGACTTAATATCTTATCACTGATAGAGACAGCAATTTGAGTTGTCACAGCCTCCACCAATCGATGAGCATCACTCCTCTTCCCAATCAATCACACGACTGTGAGAAAGCAAGGATGGAGCAACAGCACACACTGCCAAAGGCCTCCAAGTCACTATATATTTACTCTCAAAATAAATAAATTCCAATCAATAGTGCTCTCATAAAAAATATTCCTCAATAATTGATAGATAATCCTCAATAATCACTGTATATATACTCTTTGAGAAAGTCACGTGTGCAGAGACGATACGCGCAAGGGAGGAGAGTCAGGTGATGCTGGGGTTCTGATCACAGCCCAGGTCGGAACCATTGTGTGCTAGATTGCTGAGTAGTTTTAAATGTAAGTTTGCTTGTTCTATTAAACTTTTTCCTATGTTAATACTACACTATGGAGTACCTTCATTCCTTCCCCTAAACCGCTTGCTATTTATCGGGCTGAGGTTGACTGTGTGACCGTGAGTTCATTACAGTGGAGGAGACAGGAATCAGTGTGGGGCTTAAACAGAGAAGGACGTGGAGTGAAACAGCTGGGAGTTAACAGTATTAAGGCTGTAACTTGCCTTACATAAGGTGAGAGGCCAGGGGAAACACTTTGCAAGAACACCGGAGATAGGTTACACAAGGGCATGGAAGTATTTTGAGGAATTTCCAATATATTGTAGAGGATTATCACGATTTTAATTGCACCGTGAATGGGACTTTGATTGCAAAAGTTATTGATGCAGCTTTCTTCACTACTGAATGACATTTGTTCACTAGAACTTTGCTAGTTTCAGTATTATTGTACTATTGCACTATTGCACTTTATGCACGGTGCAAATTTTTTGCTCTTTTTGCAAATTTTTTGTCTTTTTGCACATATTTGGTTGTTGTTTGCACAATCCATAATTTGACACATTTTTACTTTTTTATTTTTTATTGTTATGTATTGGTTTTTATCCTATCGATTTAGGAACGGTATTAGTGAGTCAGCTATCTGCTGATTTTGCACTTTCATTTTTTGCACATGTGTGTTTTTGCACATTTACACTGGATGATTATTGATTGATTTATTTATTTAATAATTATTGATTATGGTTTTGCACATGCATTGATTTACTTAATTATTGAATGTTACATTATTTATAATTATTTATTAACTTTTGTTTATTTTTTATTATTGAGGAATATTTTTATGAGAGCACCAGTGATTGGAATTTAGGAATTCTGAGAGTATATATACAGTGATTATTGAGGATTATCTATCAATTATTGAGGAATATTTTTTATGAGAGCACTATTGATTGGAATGTATTTATTGTGAGAGTATATATATATATATATAGTGACTTGGAGGCCTTTGGCAGTGTGTGCTGTTGCTCCATCCTTGCTTCCGCACAGTCGTGTGATTGATTGGGAGAGAGTGTGTTAAAGCTGAATTTCTAGCTTAGTTAAAATCATTATAGATATAAAAATGATAAAGTGAATAACGCAATTAAACCTTTTTCTGTATAAAGTATATATAAAAGTACGATAACCGTGCGAACAGGATAAACAAGTACAATTTATTTATATGTCCAGAAACATAATAAAGAAACATTTTAGGTTACCCAACATAGTATAGAGATGCTATAAATGCCATGTTGCCAGTGTTTACAAAGATAGTTCCTAGGAGATATTTAAGGCCACATAATGGTTCACAACAGGTATACACTGATCAACAAGGTTATCAAAACATATTAAAATCCTAGGGGAAAGAGGGAGAGAAAGAGGGAGGGAGAGAGAGGAGAGAGAGAGGGAGGGAGAGAGAGAGAGAGAGAGTACATTACCCCGGCAGCTACATCTCCAAAATCATCAGGCAAAGAGGACTCGTATCCCTAAAACTATTGGTTTTATGTTGTTAGAGTAACCCACTCCTATCAAACACCTCATTGGTTCAGAAGTACATTGTATCCGGATTGGTTACTTTGTTTGGGCTAACTCCGTGTCTAAAGTCAACATTCCTGTTAATGACCCCTGGGGATAAGGAGCCATCTATTGTAAGAGAACAAAGGATATTCAATTAACACCTGGGCACAGTCAATCTATGGAAAAAGTCTAGCTTGCCTGTCATAAATATGAATATATATACACATATATATACATGCCCACATTTACACATCCGATTGGGGCATGGCAATCCAATTCCATTTTAAATATTCAAAATCTCCAACACAGTTCCCCCTGAAGTTCATTCTTGAACTTAAGTAGTCCTTCAATGATTTTGTACCCACCCACAACAGCCCAGAAGTCCCAACCCTTCCCCACCACCACCACGGCCTCCTCTTCCTTTCTTGAACACGCCGGAACTCCTCAAGGTAGGCTTAAGACAGGAAACAAATCCAGGTGCCCTTCAGGGCTTCACATCTAAACCATGAGTGTCTGTACTGCAATGTTTCATCGCCCCTCTGCCTTGGAAGAGCGGAACTCCAACATTGATGGCGGGATCCTGGCATATCTAGTCCTGTAACTTGGTGAGACCGTGTAATGGTTTCTCTGCTTGGATCGGACCGCGAGACAGCACTTTTCAGCATGGTGAAGAACAGTTCAGGGTAGTCTTACTTGTCACATTTGTCTCAAGAGATGACTTGATTGTCTTCAGGTGGTGGTTGGGCGGGCCTCCAGACCGTTGTGCATGAATACATAAAACAAACAAAAAACAGAATGTCAGTGTACAGATATTGGAGGAATGCCAGACAGGAGCAATGGTCATCAAAACTTAATACTTATAAGGGGTGCAATGGGGATGAGTAAAATGGGCTCCCCACAGTGAACGGAGTCCAAGCAACAGACAGTATCATCCATGGCCCTTGATGGTAGGGATAGTCAACACTGCCTGTCATTGCCAGGTCCCGGGGTCCACCACACCTGCTCACGGGGCTCAGGTTAAAACAGTAGGTAGACTAGGGGGGTAGCATTACATTAAGACATAAAAACACGCGATGTCCAGAGATACTTTTGGTTCAAAAATATGGTACACTACTGGCGGGCAGGGAAAATCCTTTTAAACAGATACATTATCTTGAGAAGATGGATGATGAAAACCCAGAGAAAAAATTAGAATGAAGCAAAAGAAACGGAAGAGAGGTAAGTAATGAAAATGAACGGAAATGTTGGAATAATGGAAGGGGAAGGAAAAAGAACCTACAGATTCAATGCTACTCCAACCAAGACGGTTAAAGAGCATTGAATCTGGGTTAGACAAAAAACAAATATAATGGTTGGAAAAAAACTAAAAAGAAATAAAAAAATAAAAATGAAAAATAAAATAGCACCAAAAAATCATAATAAAAAAAAAAAAAACAAAATATAGTTTCTAAAAAAAAAAATTCTCCCATACTAGCAATTAGCAGTATTTTTTTCCAGGTCAGGTACACAGATAATAATGAGGGGGAGGAATAAAAAAAAAAAATAAAAAAAATGATCAAAACCTTTTTTGGAATTTAGGTAAAACCTGACCGCATCTTATTACTATAAATTGAAAAGGCTTATCCCTAGAACAAAAAAAAACAAAAAGCAAAAATATAGTTCTAGGGTCCTCTTTTAAATGCACACAATCCCCTACGTTGGTCTCTAATAGTTACCCAAATTAGGACGGCAACAGGGTGGAGTTTACTAAAGCTGTGGCCCTAAGACTGTACCTGAATTAACTTTTCCCACTAAGAAACTCAACATTAGAGATATCTGGATTGACCTCTTTTGATCTTGAGATCACCCAAATCGTCCATTTCACTCCTCCCATGTTCAACACTAGGACCGCTCTGGAACTCCTCCACCCTAATATGTCCAGCCAGCCCCTACCCTGACCACCACTAGGTGATCCCTAGAAACTCTTTTAATGTTACCTCAGCCAGCTCCATATCAGATAATTCCCAACAGCTATTATTTTGCACCACCCTCCTCTCCTTAGATCATAAACCCCTGAGTAGGGCCCTTCTATTCACGCCCTACACAGACTGTTGTCATTATCAGATCCTGTTGCACAAACCACCCAACTACCAAATTTTTAACTTCTCCCCGAACCCCAACAGAAGTTTCAGTAGGTGTAAGGGGAGGTCAGGTTTTCCATAAAAACCTTCCTTCAGGGGTGATTGGGGTACAACCCGGTGTTCCTGCTATATCCATGCCAAGGGCAAGAGGAGATGTACAATAGACTCCCCGAGGTAGTGTACCCTGCTGATTACCATTTAACCTGATGCTGAAAACAGTGCATCATTAGACATGTGATACCAGCACCAGTACCCTGGTAACTTTGTTTAGGACCAGTTGGGACACTACCCCGGCCTCCATTAGACACGACCCCATCCTGTGCCAGCATTGTTGCCTTTTCCCATAGCACCACACCTTCCTTTCTCCAGCACTCATTCATACCCGTCATCTGAGGGTGTCCGGACTCAAACCATCAGAACAAGGTGGACTGCAGGGTGTAACCCAGTAGAGTCTGTTAAAGGCTAGTACCCAGATTGACCGAGATATCTGCACAATGCTCCATTCCTGCCATTAGGGATGAGACCAGTGTAAGTTAGATTTTGATGATCCTGGAACTGAGTCATATACCAATCTATTATGATTCATAGGCAACCTGGATACTACCCTCACTTACCCGGTGCCCCCCCCCTCCAGCTCCAACGGCCGTCTCCATTAAGCCTCTCTTTATCCTAAGTATGGGAAATAGTCTGAAAACCCGTATTGAAAACCACCTGCCAACAGGTACACTCGATTCTTTATAGAGGCTGCACACCTTCTCCCTCCTTTATCAATTCGGTAATCAGACCATGTTATCCTTCACCCATACAAAATTAACTGCCTATACTATTCAGACAGGACTCACATGAATGACAGGGGCATAGCGTCACTGGGGCACTGGGCTTCCTGGCCTGCAGGACACAGATTAACTGAGGAGAATACGACATGCCTATACATCCTGCACAACTTTTTCTCCAGACTCGACCAAAACTATCCAATACGAGGCCAGACCTATACACTTTCAACTTGTATGCAATCCGGCAGGCCCTCATACTTCACCTCTGCAGATAAATCTAAACAAAATTGAAAAAAAATAAGATAAAAGTTGCATAATGTGTATCCAGTTCGAGAAACTTCTGTTACCAAACACCACTGACCAAAGGGCAAAGAAGAATCCCTTGCAGCACTGAGAACGCTGAACAGTCGGGGGTACAATTCGAGCCAACCTGTGTGCTTTGAAACCCCCCAGATATTAGCGACAGATATGCCACAGACACATTAGACAATTCATAACACATCGTCACGTAAACATAGTGACACTGGACAGGATGTGGGTTGAATCTT
The DNA here is from genome assembly GCA_028564925.1 of Lithobates sylvaticus. Classification (NCBI taxonomy): domain Eukaryota; kingdom Metazoa; phylum Chordata; class Amphibia; order Anura; family Ranidae; genus Lithobates; species Lithobates sylvaticus. The sequence goes on along the minus strand of CM053028.1, from coordinate 316,066,370 downwards.
TACTTGGGGACAAAGGTTGCTTAAGGGACATTAACATACCTTAGCCTGAGGCAATGAGCAGAGCTGGAACAACTAGGTAACTAATTACCATAACCGCAGGGGGGTGAAACAGTCCTAAACAGTATTTCCCCCCCCCCCCACAAGTAATCAGTGGAGCACAGAAACTCGTTCTTTATACAGGTTGGATTACAAAATACCACACCCACTTAGGTACTCCAAAACACAGCTGAATGGGCTGACCACTAGAAGCATAAACCACATAATGGTGCTGAACCCAGGGAAAATAAAAAAATTGTCTACGATTTCCTTCTGGTTCTGAAAGCCGTGAAACCCAATTATCATCTGAAAAACACCAATAAAATTTAGTAATAAACATTCAATTTTCCGCCTGAAAAAAACAATGGTTAAATATCTGTAACAAGACATTAGCATATGAAACAAATATACATTTACATTACATAAACAGTGCACCTGAGTTTAAAATAGCAAAAATTGTTGAGCTCAACTTATTATTAATATGTATTACTTAATACATATTAATACCACGTGGATTTGTTTTATGGTATACCAATAATTCCCCAAAAAAAAATATTCACCATGGTGAGAAAAAAAATTAGCAACTCGCAATAAAACGTTTTTTTTTCATTTTTCAACAAATCATACTTCACCAGAAAATCTCTTGCCGAACTGTCTTCTGGAAAACAAACATTTTAGTAGATGCATCTTTCAATTCATTAGTACAGATCTCAGGTCATTTGCATGTCAATACAGTTCTTTTTGCATACTCACAGATCTGGTCGGAAACAAGGGGGGGTCATTTGGGTTGGCTGTCAGCAGCTGCGACAGACACAGGACACAAAATATATATATATATGGCATATTCCACACCCTCGCACGATTAGCTGGGTCAAAGAAGACCTCTAGACATCACACATATTTCATATTTTCTATAATAAAAACGCCCACCTTCCAGGGATTTATTCTTGCAAAAACACCAGGAATGAAACATTGTTGGTGACAACTGGATTAGTAGCATTATTGGTACATACCTTAGGTGTGGAGGCTGTTCCCCTGATCATCACCGCCACTACTCTGGGGATGTGGTTCTATTGGCCCTGTTTGTCCCTACTTCTCAGCATTTGGTGCGTTTTCTCCTTACCTCCCACCATAAAAATATTCACCTCATCAGTTCTATGCATTGATTCTACCATCCATGCGTTCCATGCATCTCTTTATTGTACCAACGGGCTTCCTAAGCTTTTGGTTTAAAAGTACCTTTTTTAGAATAAATTCTGTCAGTCCAGCAATCCCACTCTTGCATATTTCACAGTCCAAGGCCCATATTTATCTATCATTTCTTCCTTCGGGGTCAAGTGGTATGGTTCCCCACGGTTAGACACCCTCTTTCAAGCGATTCGATTACCCATCCTTTACGGACAATGAACCTTGAACTGATCCCCCAACCTCTAAAGAGGTTGCCTACTTCAGAGGTAGCGACCCTCTGGACAAGAAGTGGGTAGATAGGCCCCTCCCCTATCAACGTTGCTGCCTTTTTTTCACTACTTGCCAGAGCAATATTCTCTGCCCGGCTATAGTCCTTCAAAAAATTAGCCTAGAGATTTCCTGAACCAAATAATAGTCCAATCCCTTCCGTGGACTTTTCAGAAATATTCCAAAAACAAAAAGCTTATTACTTCTGTTATCTCAAGAATGTTTAGCACAAACTTGGATAATCCGGACCCTATGCGTATTATTACCGGAGGTAGTTATCTGATGCACACCTAATTGCAATATGATTTATAGTAGTTACAACATCGCCAGTGTTTACAGATCTAATTACAAAACTTACGATTCACAGTTAGCAGTTTATAAAGAGAAAGATTCATACTAGGGCTGAAACAACTACTCCACCATAAAATCAATCGACTACTACCTTCACAATTGATCGGCCAGTAACACAATGGGATTAAAAAAAAAAAATGAGCCCTCTATTGTACAAAAAAAAAAACAACAATCACAAATGTAAACTATAGCTTCCACAGCTCTACAGTAAAACTGAACCCCATACAGTAGTGACTATCTGCTCCCCAAATTACCCTCTTGAAATGTATCGATAAATTCCATTTAGAAATGTCTGTTTAGAGTCTTTACTAGTTTGTCACAACTCCTCATCCAATATGCCTAAATATCATACACCGCTGTCATCACTAGAGCTCCGTGGAGACTCAGAGTAGACCCAACCATGTGTCCTGTTCACTTTCTTAGCTAGTTGGAAAATACACTTTAAAAATATAAATAAAGATACTTCTCTTCCTTGTTGTCTTGTTCATCAATCTTCTCGGTAACGTCCGAGTCACTTGTCACCTGTCACCTGTCACCTGTCACTTGTCACCTGTCACAAACTTGGCTAGAATTAGAGTGGTTAGTATCATTGGTTTGGAAAATTGTCACTCAGCCCATCCTCTCCCCCCCTTTTCCTCATCTTTACAAAGTGGAGGAAAACATACAGGGTTTAGAATGGTGCAGAGCCTCAGAAACTCCTTGGACCTGAAAAGATACTTATACACACAAGCTATTAATGTGTCATTCATAAACAATACAACATTCGTAAATTGTCAATGACATTCCTCATAACCGATAATACTTTTTTTTTTACTAAAATACAACACGACTGTCGCGGTAGGTTCAGACTTATTCTTGTTACCACATAGAACATGACACAACTAAAACTTTAGACACACATTTTGATACAAATGTGGGGGAGATATTTCATAGTTCCTAAATCAAAAATTTAAATTAAAACCAACCAGATGGAATTCTGCCTTCACTCTTAGCAATAAAAACTACATACAATGGGACAGACATGAGAACATCTCAGAATATTGTATGGACCAGCCACACCAAGTTCTGGAATGGGCATCTGGATTTTAAGCACAGTTCCTCCTCTGAGAATCACAAAAGCATGTACTACACATCCATCATCCCACTCATCATTACAGATTTCTGAAGCCACAACTGAACTACTTCCAAAATATTTTTTATTCTGGGGTCTCGTACCACCAGACATCAAAAATACCCTCCACAGCTTTAAGGGGTCTCATGTCCGGAGCCCCAAACCCAGATCTCATGTGTAAGGCAGCTGTCTGACTGGTTTGGGGCCTCACCCAGGGCACCCATGCACTAATCAGATCAGTACTGCTAGTGACTTATTTTTACAGTACTGGCATCCAGCGTTTTCCGATTATTATACACGGCCTTCTGGTTTGCTAGCGTACTAATCCTCACATTTACTCTACTACCGGTTAAATGTGTTGTCAGACAAACTACAAAACACCATGAGATCCTCCACTATTCAAAACAAATATTATGGCTTCTCTCTGTACCTCGATATTACAATAATTTTAATGCCTCCCCAAAACAGTATTACAATATAAACCTTAATTTACTTCAAAAATCAAAAAGATTTTGTCCTACTTCAAAAGACCCCAGGCCCCTCCCATCAACTTCCTGTTGCACACCTGAACAGGAAGAGGGAGGGGGAGGGGGAGTCTTGAATAGCGTCATATTTTGTCTATCAAGACATTAGAAAAATCTATGGCTAGCATCAGCCAATAAAAATCCCCCTTGACTCATATATCCCCTGGGAAGTTAAACCGCCAGTTTTAAAACCAGAATACCACACAACAGTGCAACAAAACTCCTGCAAAAAGACGGCTGAAAAGGTCAATCAAAGCCCTTCCCTTCCACTGTAGGCCACAAACAATCAAAAACAACACACGCCATTTTAAAAGTGCGCCTCTATAAACACAAATAGCAATTCCATCCAAACACAGCGGACACAAAATGGCAGCCGGGCCAAACGAAAATCAAGACCTGGTCCATGGTGAAAAATGGCGCCATTAATTCAGTACAAGATTCAGCTCGGGGCTAAAATTATCAGAAACAACAAAAAAAAATAGTTGCAGTAATCGCAAATCGGTCAACGGCAAAATGGTGGATGAGATCCGGACTACAGAAAAATGGCCGACATTAACAAATGAAAACCAACACACAAACTTTTTTCTCCTCCCTACAAACACTGACCCTACAATTGAGACACCAATATTACCACTTATCCCTAGACAAACACAATTAGGGTCTATCCTAAAATATAGGCATATTCAACTAAACATAATTGTTGGAGTAACAGCGCTGTCTAAACTAGTGAAAAATTAACACATACTATTTAAGTAGTTAATGTGAAAACATTATTTTATGTCTTTTGTGAAAAAAATATATATATAATGGATTCCTGCTGCAACCTTATGTGAGATACACACAAAAACACAAGAAAAAGAAAAAAAACTGGCTGCGCTGGAATAATAGAAATCAATAAACACTCCTATTGTGTAGGCTAATACATTTAAACTGCCTTAGTGTATGATTTAAAAAAAACTTTTTAAGCTATCTAAATTATGTACACTTTGTGACAAGTGTAATATATGTATGATCCACAGTACAAATACTAATAACGGAAATACTATTAAAAAAATATCAGAAATACATAATAGTGAATCCGAGTTCAAATATGATCGCATAGAGAACAACAGAGGTCCATCATGTGGACTAATACAATTAAGGGAGAAGCCTGAGGCCCCCCCCCCCCCCCCCCCCTCCTAGGGTGTGACAACTTCTATTGTGTCCCAACAATACATGGTCTACTGGCTAAGAAACAGGTTTTTCGACTTAAAAACCAAACCCTTTTTAAAAAAAAAAAAAAAAAAAATATATATATATATATATATATATATATATATATATATATATATTTGCACTTATGGGGACTTCTCTTGGTCATAAAGGTCAAAATCATAGTTCATTCTCATATACATCACAACTACATACCACATATAGTTACAGTCAGCAGTTTCCCCTACAATATATGGCTGGTTGCACACAATCATTGTACGCTGATTATACATTAAACAAATGCTCCCAAAATGACATCCTTCTTGAAGGAAGACATTTTTTTTTTTTTTTTTTTTTTTTTTAAATATAAAATTTGAACTCTGAGTCTGATATCAACCAGACTCAGCTCCCCAACAGTACACAGCATACACAGCATATCTCTCCTCCAATCATAGAGATATCTAAGAACAAACCGCCTCTTTCTTCAAACCCCACATATTAACCAAATCATACACCACGCTTTCTCCCCAAGTCTATCAACCGATTAAGAACCCAATCGTCAGTTGCAGCCCCAATTCATACACAAGGTCATTCTGTGCGACCTAGGCTCCATTTCCACTAATGCAATTTGCCATGCGACTTTGGACACAGTAGCACTACAAGTCACAGCCCATTGATTTCAATATCACCAGTCCCAATCTATGCTACTCAAAGCTGCAATGACTATGAAAAGGTACCTGCACCACTCCTATGCGACTCCGACCCAGAGTGTAAATTTGGATTAAAGTTGCATTCAAAGCCACACCAAAGTCGCACCGCAAGTCATACTCTAAATCAGGTGACTTTGGAGGAGTTGCACAAGTGGAAACGCAGCTCTAGGCCTACCGGTGTGTGTCCCAATCACAACGGTTGGCCCAATCTCATTCAAATGGTCAACTGAAATTGCTTTTTTTTTTTTTTTTTTTTGTCAAAGGCGCATATCCTTTTCCACTGTCTCCAAGATTTCAAATGGAGCCCTTCTATATACCACTAGAGACCTTGGGAGGCCTCAAACACAGGTTCTCCATCTCCACAAAGCCACCCACCTGAGACACCACATGAACACTTAAACCATAGACACATTTTAGGAACAGTTCCACTGAAAAGCATGTCATCTCACCGCACAATTGAGACCGTACACTTAGGAACACACGCTATCCAATGAAACAACAACTCCAAAACCACAATATAACACGGCTCAAACATAAGTTCACATTCCATTCTGAAAGATCACAAGATACAGTAACAACCATTTTGCATTGTAAGCATCCTGACTGCCCTTCCCCCAAGGCACATGGCACAAACATGCAGTTACCAACTGCTCAGCCAGCCACATTGTAAGTTGCAACTAAAGCCACAATACAATTTATTTCACTTATACTATTCATATCAGTCTCATCAAAGTATTAGTGCAGACAAAAGGTTATATATCTATAAAAGAAGCTTGCTAGTTTTGAATGTTTCGCTCAAAACGTCAAAACTCCTCACACACGGGCAACATCTGTTAAAGCTGAATTTCTAGCTTAGTTAAAATCATTATAGATATAAAAATGATAAAGTGAATAACGCAATTAAACCTTTTTCTGTATAAGTATATAAACGTACGATAACCGTGCGAACAGGATAAACAAGTACAATTTATTTATATGTCCAGAAACATAATAAAGAAACATTTTAGGTTACCCAACATAGTATAGAGATGCTATAAATGCCATGTTGCCAGTGTTTACAAAGATAGTTCCTAGGAGATATTTAAGGCCACATAATGGTTCACAACAGGTATACACTGATCAACAAGGTTATCAAAACATATTAAAATCCTAGGGGAAAGAGGGAGAGAAAGAGGGAGGGAGAGAGGGAGAGAGGGGGGGAGAGAGGAGAGAGAGAGAGAGAGAGTACATTACCCCGGCAGCTACATCTCCAAAATCATCAGGCAAAGAGGACTCGTATCCCTAAAACTATTGGTTTTATGTTGTTAGAGTAACCCACTCCTATCAAACACCTCATTGGTTCAGAAGTACATTGTATCCGGATTGGTTACTTTGTTTGGGCTAACTCCGTGTCTAAAGTCAACATTCCTGTTAATGACCCCTGGGGATAAGGAGCCATCTATTGTAAGAGAACAAAGGATATTCAATTAACACCTGGGCACAGTCAATCTATGGAAAAAGTCTAGCTTGCCTGTCATAAATATGAATATATATACACATATATATACATGCCCACATTTACACATCCGATTGGGGCATGGCAATCCAATTCCATTTTAAATATTCAAAATCTCCAACACAGGTAATTTTAATTTTTAAATAAATTTTGTTAACTTTTACAAACTTGTGTTTTTTTCAATAAATCTCAAATATCGTGACGTGGCACGCTCTATTTCATATCGTATCCACAGTACCACTCTGTGGTGATACATAATTATTTTAAAGGGTGTTAATTTTGATATATTTACTAAATTTAAATACAGAAACATTTGTAGCAAGTGCCCGATTTGGTCCTACACTACATGATTGGATTCTGACTAAGATAATAAAATGAGACCCAGAGTCTATATTTGACATTTTTTTCGAGTAGCTAATCAACAGAATGAAAATAGAAATGTTAATTTAATCTCAAAAGATTAAATAAACTAAACATAATAAGTAGGACAGTTCCTTTCATGTCTAATATTATTACATTCTGCTAAAAAGCCATTACCAAGAATAAATTAATTGAAGTTATGTCATGATGATAAGTGTTGCACAGCTAGGAACATCTATATTAAATACTGCTTAGCATAACATTTTCAGCAGTAATGGAGATATATATGAATCTTCTGAACTCCATTATCTACTGCATAGTATATTGTGAAAACAGAATATTGAACTTTTTGTGCAAATTAACTGTGTTCAGGGTCCCCTTTCATTTAGCATTATTAAGACTGAAATATAAAAATATACAACTATGACAAATCAAGTCATGATTCAAAGACCTTCCAAAGAAGATGGTTCACAAAGAAAGCTGTCCATGAAAACTATTCATCTCTATGAAAAGAAATGTAGAATCAAATAGCACATTTTGCACTTTGGTACAGAGTTCTTGTGTGCAGAAACAATATGCTTTCCCTATTTTCCTTTTTATTGCTGTTCTTCTGACACGTACATACCTACCACCCCCACCCTTCCCCTATTGACAGGAGATGCATTGTCAGTTTCCATCTATGACACTAAGGGTGTTATTTACGAAAGGTAAATCCACTTTGCACTGCAAGTACACTTTAAAAAGGGAACTGAAAGTGCACTTGGAAGTGCAATCGCTCTAAATCTAAGGGGTAGATCTGAAATGAGTGGAAGCTCTACTGATTTTATCATCCAATCATGTGCAAGCTAAATTGCTGTTTTTTATTGTCCTTGCATGTCCCCCTCGGATCTACAGTGCAAAGTGGATTTGCCTTTAGTAAATAACCCCCTAGCTTTGCTTACAAATCCAGATTTTTCATGCAAAAAGTTCCTGTCTATTGCTTCGCACCTTGCCTGAGCTTTTTGTCACCATATCATCATTCAACTGTTATTTGCTGTGTTCACTCCAAACATGCTTTCCATCCAGAGAGTCTTCTTTTTTATGTTTCTAAAGTAAAATTGTATTAAAAAAATGAAGTTGTAAGGAAACAATCCATTAGTGTTTACAATTCCAGTGTTGCACTTGTGGAAAAAAAAAACCTTTATGTGTTTTGTATTCTGACTTGGAGATCAACTGCCTCTTTCCTTCTAATGTACCACGCTTTGCATGTTCATGCCATTTCTGATATGACACATCGAATATATATTTGGGTGGATTTACTAAAGGTTCTACCCATAAATGGTGTAGCGCAATTCTCATAAAAAATGAATACCTCTTATCAGTAATATACAAAAGCTTCCATAGCGTGTGAACAAAAAACAATATACATAAAATATGTATGCTGGCCTATTGAGGAAGTCCCCACTATTGGATGTAACATACGTATAGGACAAGGAACCCCATACATGATGTCATCCTGTGGCCATCTCTGCATCAAGCTGTCTCATCAGTGATTGCGAAAGACCAGTAATATATGGTTAGCACTGTCAATAGTGCTGCAATTTATCAAATTGGTATTGGAGCTGGGAGACTCTAATAAATGCACCACCTCCTTTAAATATGACAAAACAATTTATACCCAAAGAGCACAAAATTGGATTTTTAAGGTGCAGAAAAATCAATCAAAAAGCCAAATTTACAAAAAATATAGACTTTTTTTTTACATAGATATTATAAAACAATTTGTAAAATTTGGGCCATATCGACCCAATGATCAAGGTATAAAAGTGTGATCGCTTCTACATGTTTCACCACAAACGTGGCTTCTTCTGGAGCTTTTGTAGAACCTTGTTACTTAATATTTGCCACTAAAACAGAAAAATATAAAATCAGTTTTGTAGCTTTAGTAATTGACAATACATTCATGTAGGGACCCAGTAGTGGTACCTAATAATACATTTACATTAACAACCTCACATTGAGATTATCTGATGGATACTCTCTCACCCTTTCAAAATGATCTTAGTTCCAAATGATCCCCTGGACCCATCAAGAGGTTTTATGGGGATTGTCTGTGCCAAATAAGAGGAAAAAGAGGCATTGCCCTATAGCAGCACCTGTGGAATTACACATATAAATAAATCATTAACTATGTCACCTAACTTGCATTCTAGTCCTATCTAAATTGATTTGAGCCTTACCTAGAGTTTCAAGGAGTTTTAATGAATCGATCGATCAATCAATGTTTCAATTATTTTCTGTATATAAACCTCCTCTGATGCCAGAAAATTTACAGGGTAATTTTGCCATCTGTAATAGAATTAATTAAATGAGAATCAGGTTTTTACCAATTAAACAAATACATGTTTTACTTTGATTATAATCAGCTATCCTATAGCTCTTACCTGAGCACTTCCCTCTTTCAGTTTACCACTGTTCCTTGGCTCAGTGTCAGCACGACACCTCTTTAACCAGTAAAGATTGAAAAACTTGTTTCAATCTATCATAAGGGATAAACCCCTGAGAAAAAAGCCAAAAGAATTGTGAAAGGTTACACACCCACAAAAGGCAATGAACTTCCCTCCTGAGATGGGAAAGAGAAGAAAGCTACTTACTTTTAAACAGGTTAAGAGTCTCACTAGTAACAGTGTGGATGGCCACAGCAATGTGGTGTATTAGGAGTGCTCTTATATACTATCATATCCCCAACAATGTTTGATATCATTGCTGATTGGGGCAATCAGAGGTTTCATTTTAAACTGGTGTACTCAGGCCTATCACACATGCACGAGACCACCACAGCCATCTTGGAAAGTTCTTTTGCCCATACTGAGTAGTTTTGGTAAAAGGCATGCTGTTCAGATCTCGATGGGCACAAGGATAGATGCTCTCTATCCCAGGAGTGACCACCATTATTTAGGCAGCTAGGTTAGGCCCCCCAATGCCCGCAGGCTGCAGTCGGCACGTCGTGCCGTACTGCGCATGCGCAGACCTGCCGCAGCCATCTTAAGGGGTCCATCTGCCCTTACTTGGTGGCCACAGGTTGAAATATGGGCTAGAATATGTAATGGGGAGCAAAAATGTTTTCACAGTCCTCACAATGGACACTGCAAACAGCAGGGCTCATGGGCTACAGCTAATGAACTGTATTTATTATACAGCGCCAAATCAAAGTCACCAATCACCCAAAGCAATAGCTCTGGGGATCGAAGAAGAGGGACCACCAAACAATCAACCCAGGAATTACTTCAGTGGGAATATTTGTGATATATGGCAGTGGTCCTCAACCCTATCCTCAGGGCCCACTAACAGGCCAGGTTTGCACAATAACTGAAATACATCACACGTGATATAATTTGCTGCTCAGTGATTGCAGTATTCTAGTCTGCATCTCCCCAAGGTAATACATAAAACCTGGCCTGTTAGTGGGCCCTGAGGAAAGGGTTGATGACCACTGATATATGGGGGAACTGCTCATATACAAAAAATACATTACTCATCAGGTTCATTTACTAACCAGACTATCCCTGATGTTTAAGGGGAACTATCAAAAGTGGACAATATAGAACCAGACCAAATCAGGGGCCACATCAGATAAGCGTTACATAAAAACAACAAAAAGAAAATGAACAAACACGTTTTTTTTGTGCATTAGAAACCTATGACAACTCTTGCATCTTCAATTAATCCCCCACATAAAATCCAGAAAAGAAAAGGAAAAGAAGCAACAGATGGAAACGCAGAGAAAGACAAACGTCTCTCATGGAGGGACACAAACCGCCCTAAAGCAACGATTGATTACATGCTATTCCAAACAGCAAAGTCAAGTCCGTAAAATAATGGACAAATTTTGGTACCTACTAAGGGCCGATGAGAAAGTAGCACCCAGAGATTACTTTTAGAAGATCGGAATCTCTGGACAAGTTAGTCCACAGTCATCATATGCACTCCAGGGCCATCCTCCCATGTGATTAGGAAGCAGTGAGGACCTGGAAGGATTAGCTGTTTTTGCTTCATCCCCAGAAAGGGAAAACTGCGTGGTGTGACCTACTGGTAAAGCAGGGGTCATATCAGTGAGGTGAGAGGCCATTCTGTACAGGTGGTGGAATTACTTTGCTTTATGCATATCACAGTGGTGATCTCAGTGGATTGAAGCTGGATATTACCTTCCGTTTTTTCAATATTTTGCATGTTTGGATATTTATTGGACTTTATTTGTATATTTTGGAGGCATTATGTATGGTATATGGAGAAAATCAGTCACAAAATGGTTTTTTGTATGCACATTTTTTTGTATGTATATTATTTTTTGTTCACACACTATGGAAGCTTTTGTATGTTACTGATAAGAGGTATTCTTTTTTATGAGACTTGCACTACACCATTTTTAGGTAAAAATAAATTGTTAAATAAGTTCTGAATCACTTATAGGTGTTGGCTACCAATTCATTTAGCAGGGATTGTTTTTGTATTTACTGTATTTGATTATGCAGGTTGATCACTGGTGCACGGATTTACTAAAGCAAATAGACTGTGAAATTGGCAAGTGCAGTTGCACCAATGCTTAATAAATGAGGATAAGCTCTGCTGACTTCCATTATCCAATCATGTGCAAGCAAAAATGCTGTTTTTTATTTTCCTTGGATGTGATTGGATATCCTTTGCAAAGTGAAGCTTTACCTCATTTACTAAGCTCTGGAGCAACTGCACCTGCAAAGTGCACAGTCTGTTCACCTTTAGTAAATCAACCCCACTATGTCTAGATGATGTACTTAGTACCTATTTCAGCCTTAATCCTATGGGAAGTCAACCCTGTATCAAATCAAATAAATCCCTCTATACAAAAGCTGCATCAACATAACAATTTCATCTTCATTTTAAATAGAAAAAGACACTCTAACACTTCCCCCAGCTGCCTCTACAAGACAAAAATGCACACCCCATATTTAAAACATATAAAAAACACTCCATAAATTGCATCATGTGGGGAAATACCCTTGATTTAGAAAATAACCAGCTGGGAATCTTGTTAGAACCCTTATCTAATAGGATCCAGATCATATCAGAATTTCTTCCAACTCTGTCATGTGATGTCACTCCCTGAGCCATAAAGAGTGCCATCTGTTGGGTAGCTTGTAAAGAACCTAGCAGTAAGTATACAAAACTGGATGTCAATAATGTGATTTTAGAATCCAAGAATAAGGCATTCTTCCTACCAATGGCAGGTTATCAAGTAACCTGTTATAACAGGCAAACCGTATATCTCATATTATTCCATCTTTGGCAACATGACAATCTCTATAGTAATGTGCATCACATAACCAAAACCCTGATGTGCAGATTTCATTGCAGGCTCTCTGGTAAGGTGTGTCCATCTGTCTTAAAAAGGAACTAAACTCATAAAACATTGACTATTTTTAAACCTTAGGCTTCTAGCATTAGTAAGTAGTTAGTAAAGTATAATATATTTACTTGTTTTAAACTTTTTTTTTACATTACTTGTGTTACTTTCTGTTTTTTGGCCTAGGCCAAAATGATACTGTATCATACTTTCCAGGAGTGTACAAGGGCATTTATCTCTTTGATTTGGGGGAGGAAGGAGGAGGGGCTTTCTCAGCTAAGCATGGTTTGTCTGTATGCCTGAGTGAAAGGCAGATAGATCCCAGGAAGTAAATGCTACATGAATCATCTGCCCTTACTCAAGATGGCTGAAAATATAAATACTAGGATGGTGAAGTGATTTCTCAGCCAAATGAAGAATGAAGAAATAGATGGATGGGTAAGTTTATTCTGAATATAAACAATTAATGAAACAGCATTTTCAGTTTGTGGTGCTCTGATACAGTTAAGCTGTTCATTCTCATTACAGTCTGTTTGTACAGTCCTTCAGATTTACCAAGATGTTAGGGCCTACCTATACAATTCATTCAATTTGTATCTTATCAGGCAGACTATTGTACTACATAACTATTAGCAGATTCAATGGAGATTGTAAAGATAGATTTTATTGTGTGTTATCAGCTTTAATTCTAGCAATTGCACACTTCTTTTTGGAAACAATCAGGCCATCTTTAAATATATACAGTTTTTAAATAGTTTAGCTAATTTTTTGACAAGCGTTTAATTCAGCCATGAATTCTCTTATCTGCCTTTTCTTGGAAAACACATAAGGAAGAGAAATGCTTGATCTGCCTCTGGCAAGCTGATAGAATTTGTGAAGATGATAATTCAAGCAGTGCAAGAAATTGAAATGTTTTGTATTATCTTTTGTTACTACATGAATCAACGATTTGCCAGAGCACATTCTCTCAGAACGAATGGTCTTTATGTACATTATTACAGTCTCTATTACTATATATAATCATTCTGACAAAACACAAACCACAGTTGCTATTGCCTAAGGTGTTAAATTACAGCAGAATGAGATCATTTACTGTGTCCATAATGTAACAAAGTTGAATCATTATCCAAGTGATAGCACAATAGGTCTCTTGCTGTTGGATTTCAGGCCCATTCCAGTGCATTGTTGCTAGCTAGAATTGCAATTGTTCCAATAAAAAAAGTTTTGGACAAAGCCATACATATGAAAAGTTCTGCACTAGGAAATCATTTTTCTTGTAATATTCAACCATTATATATCCCTTTTATTCTCAGAGAAGCGATCAAAGCAAACGTTTTATACAGAAATAGTGCAAATCTACTGTTCCTACAAATTATACATTTTTATCTCTCTATTCATCTGCCAAAAAAATGAAAAAAAAAATTGATTTTATATTGTTTCATATACTGGGCAGCACTGACAGAGACATTAAAAAAAAAGAAATATTATGCAAAATTTGGGCTATAAAGCATTTGGATGGAATGCATTTGACAGGCTATAATGAGTAGGACAATGAAAGTTTGTATTTTTACAAGTAATAAGAAAAGAAGAATGTTTTCAAGAGTCACAGCTTTGACACTTATCGAGTAAAGTTTAAAATACTGCATCAGCGTCTCAATGAAAAAATTGAAACACAGTCCAAAAGTGTTAATTATTTTTTTTTAGCACAAATTGATGGACATTCCTTTTTTTTTTCTTGGTATTCTCATTATCTGATGTCTGTTGAGTGGCATTTTACATAATGCTGTTTGCACACTTCAATTTCTCATTTCAAGCAGACCTAATTTAAATTAAAGAGGAAAGCCTGGCACAAAACCTTTCAATAAAATATATTATTCAATAGTCACAAAGGATATAAATCCACTTTTGTGTTTCTTTGCAATCCTGGATATTACCTTGTACAATTAGTGGGGACATCATCACTGTGCTGTGGTGTAATGTGTCATTGACCACTTCAGCCCCAAAAGGTTTTACTCCCTTCATGACCAGGCCATTTTTTGCGATACGCCACTGCGTTAATTTAACTTTCAATTGCGTGGTTGTGCGACACAGTACTCAAATAAAATTGATGTCCTTTTTTCCCCCACAAATAGAGATTTATTTTGGTTGTATTTGATTACCTCTGCAGTTTTTATTTTTTGCGCTGAAAACAAAAAAAGACTGACAATGTTTGAAAAAAAAAAAAACTATATTTTTTACTTTCTTCTATAAAACATACCCAATAAAAACATTTAAAAATCAAAAAATGTATTCTGCTACATATTTTTGAAAAATCGCAATAAGCATATATTCATTTGTTTGTGCAAAAGTTATCGCATCTTCAAACTATGGGATATTTTGGGTGTCCGGAAGTAGAAGGGAACGGATGTGTTCCTGATGAGCTCCACTGTCCCATTCCTAATCCTTTGCCATCCGACGACCAGGAAACTCGGGTGAGCCTGCAAACTACCCCCATCCACTACCAGGTCCCTACTGCTCCATCCTTTGGAGAAATTGGACACTCTGTCCACCCGATTAGGCGCACCCACGGGCCGGGATCGGCTCCACACAGCGGAGGTCCGCCGCCATCTTGAGGCCTGTGCGGCCTCCGTCATCCCCGGGCTCGAGTTCCGCAATCGGCGGGACGGGAGGGCCCCTATCCACCCACGCTGAGGCAGATTAAAGTCCTGGGAGAAATCAGAGCCGTGCGGTGTAAACGCCCGCGGCCGTCCAGCAGGAAAGACCGCGGCTCCGGCCTAGTATAGGTAGCGGCGGCCATCTTGGTACACCCGCCCTCGGACTACATCATCAATCTGGGCCCCCCAGGACGGCCTAGACACCCCAAAACACCCTCAGCCTGCTCTCCTGCTGCTCACCACCAGTACCACCCACGGATATTTCTCCCCAAAGGCCTGCAAGGAAAACATTACCTCAGGCTTAATATTTGGCGGCCATCTTACTCCACCCAGAGTCACAACACCATTACAACCTGGCTCCACAGATCATCTATCCCTCTATAAAACATCTGCGCTCATCCACCTACGGCTACCTCTATCACCCAGTGGCACTTACCCATAACAACCTGTAAAAGGAACGCCAACCCGACATATAGCGACCATCTTAATACTCTTTACATACGCCCTCTACGACCGGTGAGCTGGTCGGAGAATAAGATGGACACCTGAACCGCATGCTCGTCAGCCAGGAGACATAACCTAACGCCGCAGGCCCCACTCACTGCTCCACTCACAGCCACCCTTGCTCAGACGTACTCGGAGAACAAAATGCTGCAATCCAGAAAGAGGTACACAGACCGAGTACCTCAAAAACTAACCGAATTTGCCTACAAACCCGCAGAGCGGATCACATCAATCCAAAATGGCGCCGGCTCGATTGCACAAAGCGAGGCATATACGGACCTCCCGGATGCCATTCCAGAAGAACATCCTCCATCAGGTACCTCCACAGACCCCCCAGTCAACCAGGATAGTGACCCCCTGCTTGGCAGCCCTGCCAAAGCTAAAATGCGGCTTGATACTCCGCCGCAGCGACCGCTACACTCACAAAATGAGACCCAAGCTCTACAGCCCTTCCTCTCTGATCAGGCCCTGCAATCCTCCATGGCATCATTCCCCACCTCAGGCCAACCTGTCATAGACACGACACTGAAGGACATGCTGCTCTCCCTCCAAACCTCCCTCATGACGGACCTTTCCACTATGTTCTCAACACTCACCTCTGACATCCGCACATTGGATACCAGAATAACCAACACTGAGAAAGGCCTATCCGACTGCACCCATACGGTGAACGACATCATTGACACTCATGATGAGATTAAAGAAGAACAGGCATGGATGCGCGGTAAACTAGCCGATTTAGAAGATAGGTCCCGCAGGAACAATGTTAAACTGAGGGGAGTCCCCGAGAATATACCCCCTGCGGACTTATCCCGTTATGCGAAAGACCTAATGTATATAATTGTACCTGAAGCATCTCTGCGAGATGTCATAATAGACAGGATCCACAGGATTACTAAACCACCCCACCTGGCAGCCTCAGTTCCCAGAGATGTCCTCATGAGGGTCCACTTTTACCATATCAAGGAGAAGCTATTGATGGGGGTCAAAGGCAAAACACCATTACCAGCACCTTATACTGGGATACAACTCTTCCCAGACCTTTCCAAATATACCCTCCAACTGAGACGTCTACTGAACCCTGTCACAAAAGGCCTACAGAATCACAAGATACAGTATAAATGGAGATATCCAGCCACAATCCTCATCACCCGCAATGGCCAAACTCACACTGTTAGTGATCTAGACAAGGGCCTCCGACTTCTCCACACCTGGGGTATCCTTCTTGAACCTCCTACGCCTCCTTCTCACGCCAGAGGACCTCACTCGTCCCTCAAACATCCAGCCCATCCCAAAGTCTAACTAGACCAACACCGCACAACTGTGGTGGCCGACAACGTAATGTTTTGCAAGTTCCCCTGCGAGCTGACGCCCTGTTACCCCTGTTTACAATCTCCAGCCTTACTGACTCTTTACACCCCCAACGGAGGCTATTGTGGTGCTATGCACCCCCTCTGCGATCTTTATTTTTTATTTTTATTTTTTTATTTCTTTATTTTGCTATCTTAGGCATGGTTTAGCCTTGATTGTTATAAGTGACTGATTCCCACGAGGATACATTTACCCACCACATCAACCACTATCAGACGGAACCTTACATCCTACTCCAGTTTTTTTTTTTTTTTTTTTTTTTTTCTATACTTTTCACCTTTTAACACCCACCATACCTTTTGTCTTTTTTTAAGATTACTTATTTTTTACAATTTCTCACTTTATCCGCATAACTAACTTGGCTTTATAGTGTTGCTCTATCCGCAGCTATCTACTCCGCTCTCCCAGCAGTTATCTGGACCACCGAACATCATCCTATCGCCGCAAGCATTACCCAGACTCACCTCTAACAACTAACTGTAAGTGTTAACCTACACTCCTGCAAACACCTCACACACAAGATGCCACTCAACATTCTCTCGCTTAATGTTAACGGGTTGAACCACCCAGCTAAACGTCACTCACTGTGGAAGACTGTCAAGGCTCTCCACAGTGACATCGTTTGCATACAGGAAACTCACCTTCTACCTGAGGACACCCACCTCTGCAAAAGTCACCAGTTCCCACACATCTTCTTTGCTTCCCACTCCACTAAAACCAAAGGTGTAATGCTAGCAATCAAAGACTCCGTAGACTTCCAAATGTTACACACCATATCAGACCCTGACGGTCGCTTTATAATTCTTGTCTGCAACTTGAACCAAGTAACGTACACCATCATCAACGTATATGCCCCCAATTCCCACCAACTAATCTTTCTACGTAAAGTGCTCCGCACTGTGAACCCCATACAGAAGGGCCATCTGATCATATGCGGAGACTTCAATATAGTTCCTGATGTCGACCTGGACTCCACATCTACTGCAAAAAGGCACAGTTCACCTCTGAAGAACTTTATTTCCTCTCAAGCCCTATATGATGTCTGGAGGTGCCACCACGGCTCCGAACGTGACTATACCTTTTTATCTCCCAGGCATCGATCGTACTCAAGAATTGATCTTTTCTTGTCTGATAAATGGCTCCTGCAAAAAATTTCCAGTTCTGAGATCCACACCACGACATGGTCAGACCACGCCCCACTTACAATTACTATAGATGATTCCAAGCTCCAACGCAATACCTACCTCTGGCGTGTGAACAACTATATAATCCAGCACAGCAATTACATACCAGAGATATCTAACCATATCACAGATTTTTTTTCACTCAACAAAGGCACAGTGTCTGACCCTAGCGTGGTGTGGAGTGCTCATAAAGCCTTCATAAGAGGGATGCTGATCAAACTAAGCTCTCTTCACAAAAAGAAGAGGATGCAGCTTTTAGACGAACTAACGGCCCAAATAGCCGCATTAGAATCAAACCACAAACGTAATCCCAAAGACACACTAGCTGACCAACTACTGACATTAAGACAGGAACTCAGAACCCTACTACTCCACTCATATGAATTTCTCCACAAAAAACTAAAAGCGACCACATACTCTACCTCCAACAAAGCAGGGAAATACCTCGCACAACGACTCAAAGGCAGACGCGCAAAGACCAAAATTTCCCAACTCCTACACCCACATACAAGCATACCCCTGCACAATCCACAAGATATAGCTGACGCATTTAGCACCTACTATGGCGACCTCTACAATTTAAACCGAGACCCACACACTCCTCAACCTTCCCAACATGAGATTGACAAATTTCTACAACACCTACACCTACCCACTTTGACTTCAGAACAACTACTGGCCCTCAACGCCCCGTTCACAGACCAAGAAATACAGATGACTATCAACTCCCTTCCTACGGGAAAAGCACCGGGCCCAGATGGGCTATCGGGAGAATATTATAAACAATACTCTCCCCAACTACTACAACACCTGACTGAACTTTTCAACAACGCTGCCTCCTCTTCTGGATTCTCTAAAGAATACTTAAATGCTCTTGTAATAACAATACCGAAACCAGGGAAGGAGTCGAAGGTCCCCCAAAACTTCCGCCCAATCTCCCTGCTCAACCTTGACCTCAAAATTTATGCAAAAACAATAGCTACGAGACTACTCCAGATCATGCCCACCCTTATACATAACGACCAGACAGGTTTCACAAAAGGCAGACAAGCCTCAGATGCTACCAGACGGATGCTCAATATCATACACCATGCTGACTCTACAGGAACACCTTCTCTGCTTCTATCCCTGGACGCAGAGAAGGCGTTCGACAGAGTCCATTGGACATACCTCCGAACTACCCTCCGGAAATTCGGATTCGAAGGCCGTATACTAAACGCCATTATGGCACTGTACTCTAACCCTGAAGCCCAAGTCTTCACTGAAGGCATGCTTTCACGTCCGTTCCCCATCACCAATGGCACACGCCAGGGATGCCCCTTATCCCCCCTTATATTCAACTTACTCATGGAACCCTTGGCTGAACATGTCCGCTCTAATCCCATTATCTCGGGTCTCCAAGTCGGTCCAATCTCCCACAAAATCAGTTTATTTGCTGACGATGTCATTCTAATTCTTACTAACCCGACTTCTTCCCTGGTCGAAGTACAAAAGTTGTTAACCTGGTTTAGCTCAATTTCATATTATAAGGTGAACACTACTAAATCTTTCATACTCGACATCCACATTGATGCTACCATCAGAAACTTACTACAACTACAATATTCGTATACATGGGCAGACAAACACATCTCCTACCTAGGAATCACACTACCAAGAACGCTCAGGCATCTATACTCATGCAACTTCCTGCCACTTCTACAAACTATTCAATCAACATCCCAATCGATTGCGCAACACGAACTCTCTTGGTCTGGCAGGCTAGCAGCCTTTAAAATGATCTGTCTTCCCCAAATACTGTATTTCTTCAGAACCCT
The DNA here is from genome assembly GCA_028564925.1 of Lithobates sylvaticus. Lineage (NCBI taxonomy): Eukaryota > Metazoa > Chordata > Amphibia > Anura > Ranidae > Lithobates > Lithobates sylvaticus. The sequence continues at coordinate 316,046,248 of CM053028.1, read as the reverse complement.
TCCCGTCCCACTCCCCTCCTCCTTTTTTAGAATCCTTCGAACCATCTTCAACAAATTTCTATGGAAAAATAAAAAGCCGCGGTGCGCACACCAGAAATTAATCAAACACAAACTTGCAGGTGGAGTGGGCTCCATAGATTTTGAGGATTACTACCTGTCCGCCATTCTAGCCCAATTGCCCAAATGGTTTCAACCCGGTCCGAGCTCGTCTTGGACGCAATTAGAAAGCTTCACTCTCACTCGACCCAACCTAAAAGACTGGCTCATGAGCACCCCCCTAGGCACTCCAATCCCAACCTCCATCCCTCCAACCATGAAAGCCTCGGCTTACGCTTGGAAAAAACTGACAGCTCTACCAAACCCTTCCCCACCCGCCCCCCAATTTAATATTCCACTCGGTACCTTATCATTTTTATCGCCAGACCTACCAACCGCGAGCTGGACTCTCAAAGGGATCCGTTCCCTACAGAACCTCATCCAAGTCGATCACCTCAAACCTTTCCCACAACTTCAGATTGAATACGACCTCCCTATCTCGGAACACTTTAATTATTTGCGTATACAACACTGCCTGCACACTATATCACTCCCCCTATACACTGTTGATGTTAAATCCTGGGACTACCTTACCAACCCCACCTCTAGAACTAGAGGCATATCCCATTTCTACAACCAACTACACAGTAAAACCGACTTTATCAAACTTGACCCTCATCACAGATGGGAAACAGACCTCGCAATCACCTTCTCTGATTCTCAATGGCAAAGTGCACTCAAGTCTATCTACAAGTCCACTAAATGTGCTGCCCTATGGGAACTCACACAGAAAATCTCACTACGGTGGTACCTCACACCGTCCAAACTATCCTCCTTTGACCCACGTACACCCTCCACCTGCTGGAGGTGCAATTCAAACTTTGGAGATATGCTCCACATTTTCTGGGCCTGCCCCAAACTACAAAACTACTGGAATAGCATATTCCAGCTCATCACGAATATTTCCAAACGCGTAACCCCTCCGTCACCGGCACTTGCAATCCTTAATCTAACTGTTGAAGACCTTCCCTGCCCCTCAAGATACACGACAACACACATTCTTCTTGCAGCAAGACTTAACATTACCAGACACTGGAAATCTGATGCCGCACTGACATTATCCCAAGTTGTTGACTTGGTAAACCTACATCACAGCTACGAAACAGTGACGGCATCCAACAACACTCAATCCACCAAAACAGCCCTCCACTGGCAACCCTGGACTAACTGGACATCAGCTGCTACTAGTTCTTAATGACTTCATTACATAGACCGACGACTTACTCTTGACCGAGCAACACTACTGGACCCTCCTTACCCTCTCTTTCACCTAGACTGCCATATTATATACACCCAACTACTACTGAATTTTTGTATCCACACTTGCACCGGTCCACTCCTGTGGCACTAATGAACCCGTTTGGGGTGCCACTCGAGTGGTCAGGTTGTTATACTTGAAAATATTTCCCCTTGTTCGACTTTTCTACATGTTAATTGTTTATACTGCATACTGTTTGATTCATGCTACTGAACAAGTGTTTGATTGTTCAACCCAACTTTTCTGATATTCTCAACGTCGTTGCGCGACGTACAATGTTTAATTGTACACTGTATTGTTCTGAAAAATTAATAAAAACTTACTGTATAAAAAAAACAAAAAAACTATGGGATATTTTAAAGGGCATTTTTTTTTTTTTTTTTTTTACTAGTAATGGCTGCGACATTGAGGTCAGTGACACTTTTGAATTCTTTTTGGGAACCACTGACGTTATTACAGTGATCAGTGTTAAAAATACGCACTGTTACTGTACTAATGACACTGACAGAGAAGGGGTTAACACCAGGGACGATCAAAGGGTTTAGTGTGTCCCTAGGGAATGTTTTCTAACTGTGTGGGGGATGGACTAGATGAACAGAGAGATGCGTGTTCCTGCTTAACAGAAACACAAGATCACTCTGTTCATTCCTGACAGGACGGTGATCTGCCTCTTTTACATCGGCAGACCGCTGTTTTGTCTCTCTGAGGAGCGATTGCGGGTGGCTAACGTACATCGCATCCATCAGACCCAGCTGATTGGCTCCCCTCTGGCCAATCAGCACGTGCGCATGCATGACCCCGCTGGCTATTGCACGAAAGGACATACAAGTATGTTTTTTTACGCAATAGAGCCGACCTGCCACAGTATATGCACTGTGGCCGGTCGGCAAGTGGTTAATGGCATCCCAGTCTTTGTCCGTAGGGTTCAATATTGAGTTGGAGCACCCTTTACAGGGTATATTGCAACAAAAAGGTATGTAGTAGGATTTTAAATACCCCTCCAGTGATCATACAAGTACATTTTTATTTTAACAATAAAACATCAAACACACGTGTCAAATTGTGATGACTTGCATACTGATTCCAGCATTACATTATCCACTTAACACATGTATAGCTGTATAGCTTACATGATCACACTGGAAGCAACTTGTAACTAGACCGCACAGTATACAGAGATGTACTGGTGGAATATCCAGTGAGGTACAGTCTCGCCGGCCCATGAAAGAAAAATCATCCCCAGAGTAGAGCTCTGTAAACAGAAAGACCCTAGATTTTTGCACATGGTGTGGTAGCAAAATCTATTTTCTTCATTTTGAACCCCACAGCTGATGTAAGTTTATTGCACTACACTGTATTACTTCAAATTCATATACTGAAGACACTCCTTATCACACTCATAGAACTGCTCACAAACTCCAGCTAATTGTCATCATTTACTTAAAAGACAGCATAAATGCCATAGACCAGGGGTCTCAAACTGGCGGCCCTCCAGCTGTTGCAAAACTACTAGTCCCATGAGGCCTTGCAAGACTGACAGTTACAAGCATGACTCCCACAGGCAGAGGCATGATGGGACTTGTAGTTTCACAACAGCTGGAGGGCCACCAGTTTGAGACCCATGCCATAGACATTATACAGTGAGGGAAAAAAGTATTTGATCCCTGCTGATTTTGTATGTTTGCCCACTGACAAAGAAATGACCAGTCTACAATTTTAATGGTAGGTTTATTTTAACAGTGAAAGACAGAATAACAAAAATAATATCCAAAAAAACGCATTTTGAAAAAGTTAAAAATTGATTTGAATTTTACCGAGTGAAATAAGTATTTGATCCCCTATCAATCAGCAAGATTTCTGGCTCCCAGGTGTCTTCTATACAGGTAACAAGCTGAGATTAGGAACACTCTCTTAAAAGGAGTGATCCTAATCTCAGCTTGTTACCTATAAAAAAGACACCTGTCCACAGAAGCAATCAATCAGATTCCAATCTCTCCAACATGGCCAAGACCAAAGAGCTGTCCAAGGATGTCAGGGACAAGATTTCACACCTACACAAGGCTAGAATGGGTTACAAGTCCTTCCTGTCAATGATCTCAAGGCAGCTGGGACCATAGTCACCAAAAAAAACAATTGGTAACACACTACGCTGTGAAGGACTGAAATCCTGCAGGATCCGCAAGATCCCCCTGCTCAGGAAACCACATGTACAGGCCCATCTGAAGCTTGCTAATGAACATCTGAATGATTCAGAGGAGAACTGGGTGAGAGTGTTGTGGTCAGATGAGACCAAAATAGAGCTCTTTGGAGTCGACTCAACTCGCTGTGTTTGGAGGAGGAGGAATGCTGCCTATGAGCACAAGAACACCATCCCCACCGTCAAACATGGAGGTGGAAACATTATGCTTTGGGGGTGTTTTTCTGCTAAGTACACAGGACAATTTCATTGCATCAAAGGGACGAGGGACCTCCTTCCCTCAGCCAGGGCATTGAAAATAGGTTGTGGATGGGTATTCCAGCATGACAGTGACCCAGAACACACGGCCAAGGCAACAAAGGAGTGGCTCAAGAAGAAGCACATTAAGGTCCTGGAGTGGCCTAGCCAGTCTCCAGACCTTAATCCCCTAGAAAATATGTGGAGGGAGCTGAAGGTTCGAGCTACCAAACGTCAGCCTCGAAACCTTAATGGCTTGGAGAGGATCTGCAAAGAGGAGTGGGACAAAATCCCTCCTGAGATGTGTGCACACCTGGTGGCCAACTACAAGAAACGTCTGACCTCTGTGATTGCCAACAAGGGTTTTGCCACCAAGTACTAAGTCATGTTTGGCAAAGGGGTCAAATTTTTAATTCACTCATTAAAATGCAAATCAATTTATAACTTTTTTGAAATGCGTTTTTCTGGATTTTTTTTGTTGATATTCTGTCTCTTACTGTTAAAATAAACTTACCATTAAAATTATAGACTGACCATTTCTTTGTCAGTGGGCAAATGTACAAAATCAGCAGGGGATCAAATACTTTTTTCCCTCACTGTATTATAATTTTGTAGAGCACTGATCTACAGAACATATTATATAGCTGGTTACACCATCACTTTATCACATGCATTTGGGATTTTTATTTGTTTTCACCTGTTTACACTACAATTATATTGATTAAAAATGATTATTATTATAATTCATTTTTTCATATGTTGAGGACACTCCCTAATATATTCACATAATTGCTCACAATTTTAGCCAGGTACTATCAATTGCTCCTTATTTTTTACATTTCCTGTAGAGCTCTACTCTGATGATCTTTCTCTCATGGGTCGGCGAGACTGTACCTCACTGTATATTCCACCAGTATATCTCTGTATACTGTGTAGTCTAGTTACAAGAAAGGTATATCAATTGAAATCTGCGAAAAAGGTATCATATTTAGATATATTGTTTTCACAGTGTTCTGTGAATAAAAAAACACAAGGTCTGCAGGTGTCGGCTTGTTGTTTTCAGTGAACTACCACGGCACTGTGAGCGCTGTGGTAGTTCATTGAGTCTTCCTGTCAGAATGTACGAGGTACGAGGAAGCTGATACACTCACAGATCTGCAGGAGACCTGTATGGCATCAGAAATCTGCTGATCGCTGGTGCAATGCTTTACAGGCTCCTGTAACAAAAAATAATAAATGCACATTTTTTTACCTGCAAAAAAAGTTAATTTTTTTATTTTATTTTTTAAAGATAACTTAGACTTTAACCACTTGCCGACCGCCCGCCGTCATTATACGTTGACTGTTTGAAGAGGAATACCATTGTTATGGCAGCAGCTCGCCTTCAGTTCACTTTTATCGGGGTGGGAGAGGGCCCCCCCCTCACGCTGTGCTCCAGTTATCTCCACCGCTTACCGAAGCCGTCAGTAGCGGCGGAGACGATCGGGTCCTTTCCCCTCAACAGCCTGGAGTCAAGTAAGGGAAAGATGGCCCCCACTCGGCTCCATAGCATTGGAGGGCGAAGACAACGTCAAACGTTGTCTTAAAGGTGAATGGTATTAAAGGGGAAATTTTTAATCTTGTAAAAAAAAAAATTACATACATTTTTTTTTTTTTATTGTATTTTCTGTGCAAATATGAGATCTGAGGTCATTTTGACCCCACATCTCACATTTAAGATGTGAGATGTGGGGTCTAAGGGTCAAAGTTTGTCGCCATTCCACGAGCGGGTGCTGTTTTGAAGTGTGACATGTGGGGTAACAATTTACTCGGCGTAACAATATCTTTCACAATATAAAAAAAATTGGGCTAACTTTACTGTTGTCTTATTTTTTCATTTAAAAACGTGTATTTTTTCCAAAAAAATTGTGCTTGTGAAACCGCTGCGCAAATACGGTGTGACATAAAGTATTGCAATGACCGCCATTTTATTTTCTAGAGTGTCTAAAAATATATATATAATGTTTTGGGGTTCTAAGTAATTTTCTAGCAAAAAAAATAATTTTAACTTGTAAACACCAAATCTCAAAATGAGGCTCTGTCCTTAAGTGGTTAATGCCCTCTCTGAGAATAATTCTTTAGGGTACAGGGTACAGATCAGGCACAGGGAAGCTGGCTGCTGTATTTCCAACTTAGGAATTTTTATATAAACTTATTAAAGAAGGGCTCAGTCCATAAACCTCTTGCGCTCCACCTCACCCAATTTCAACCACTCATACTCTTTTGCTGTCTTCTTCAACTCAAAGAGTGCCATATTATATGGCTGAGTGGGAAAGGGAATTGAGGAGTAAAATTCCACAGAAAGACATTATAAAAGCATTTATGTGGACACATAAAATGTCCGCAGCAAGTAGGGTACAAGAATGTTTTTTTAACTAATATCAAGATGGTACTAATACCCGGCTAGATTGTATAGAATATTTCCTCAAAGGTCAAATAAATGCTGGAGGTGCCAAATATACTTGGGTATTCTACTGCATCTCTGGTGAGCATGCCCAAGAATTGTTCCCTGAAAGGGGAATGTAAAAAGACCCCCTTATGTTCATATTGTGTTTTGCAATCTAAGACTCTGCACCTTTAAGTTTATAATTTTGCTAAACAAGTAAATATATATTGTTGTTTAAGAAGTGATCTTGTGTTGAAATCGAAACCAGAAATAGGGAACTTACGTTTTTGTCATGAGATAGTCTGGAGTTCTGGCTAGGTGACATAATATAATGTCACATAATGAGTTTGTTTAGATACAGAGATGTAAAGAGTTAATATATATGACTTTATGATTGGTTGAATGCATGTTATAGGAAATATGTAATTTGAACATGTACCCCTTATTGGTGTACTTAACACCCTGTCTGAGCCATAATAAAGCATAGAGATATTTGGGTATGAGAGTAACGGATCCGGCCGGCGATGAGGTAATTATAATTAGATAATACAGTAGTCAGGACTAGTGGTTAAAGGTAAAGGTGAGCCTTTAATATCTATATCAAGATGGTACTAATACCCGGCTAGATTGTATAGAATATTTCCTCAAAAGTCAAATAAATGCTGGAGGTGCCAAATACACTTGGGTACTCTACTGCATCTCTGGTGACCATGCCCAAGAATGGTACCCTTTTGGACATCAGTATTTTTATGTATATGAATTAGTAACGAACAAAGAAACTGCTCCTACTTCGTTGGTGCCATTGCTGTCGATCCTCCCAGGCTCCGCTAGGGAGGTCAAGGGCGGTTCCTCTACATTTTTGTTTGATAGCCCCTAGGGCTGTAATATTGAGACACTGGAGATCTTTTGACACCCCTGGAAAGGTATAGTGGATAGATAAGGAACAATATTTACAGAGGAATTGACAGCAATAGCAAGCGATAATTACGAGAAATTTCTTATAATATGGTCCTTGTGGAAATCCTTCTGTGCATCCTGAAGATGAGGGAGTTGTTAAAGGTGGGTTGTATTGTGTACTAGCTTAATTGAGGTGGAGGGGTGTGGGCGGAGGGTCGTGAGGGAGAGGAGAGAGAGTTATATTTCTAATATGTATTTATTTGTCTTATATTTTCTCTCTTTATTCTTTTGGGTGAGTGGGTGGAGGTTTGTCTTAAGTAGGGAGAGTTGTCACAATAAATCTCTTTATTTTAAGCATATAGGCAGGCCTCTTATGATAATGTTGATAGGCTGGGTGACTCAGGAATAGAGACTCGTTATTTATATTATTATGTGAATGATGTGTCAGTGTAATGCCTGCTACACATGGTTGGAATTTCCGACGGGAAAAGTCTGATCGGATTATGTTGTCGGAAAATCCGATCGTGTGTGGGCTCTAGCAGACTTTTTCCGTTGGAATTTCGGACGAAAAAAATTTGAGAGCAGGACCTAAAATTTTCGACAACAAAATCCGATCGGACTTTTTCCGATCGTGTGTATAGAATGTGTGTAGAATTCCAGTGCCACGCATGCTCAGAATAAATTTGGAGACAAAAGCTATTGGCTACTGGCCTCTTCGTAGTCCCGTTGTACGTGGTGTACGTCACCGTGTTCTGAACGATCGGATTTTCCAACAACTTTGTGTGACCGTGTGTATGCAAGAGAAGTTTCGGCCAAATTCCGTCAGAAAAAATCTGATGGATTTTGTGGTCGGAATGTCCGACCATGTATTCAAGGCATTAGTTTTGATGTAAACATTTTAAAAAAATCATAATTTTTACAATATTTCTTGCAGTGGAAACTACAATTGTGAGGTACCCCTGTCTGAAGATACATTATATAAAGGTATTACATTTTATGATCGTGAGGGTACTGATATCTCTGATCACTGTAAATAGCAAAAGCATAAGGAGACATCCTTATTTTAAGCTCAAACCCATCAAAAACAAAATATGAGATCTGCAAAGCCCCTCTCAGTCCTCAAAGCCCCTTTAATGACAGTTTTTCCTTTACAGGGATTCTACGCTAAAAAACAAGAATTCAATAAGACCATGGTGCAAGAATTTATTTTAATTGCATTCCCCAGGTTAAACAGCTCCAATTACTACTGTTCTTCCTTGTTTTAGTAGCATACATCATCTGTGTTACAGAAAATATTACCATCATCGTTTTAGTTAGGATTTAACCCTTGCTTCAAACGCCAATGTATTTTTTCTGTGCTTGAAATTATGTTTGTGACAGTTACTATACCTCAGCTTCTGGATAATGTGATTTGCAGAAAATTTGAGGATATCTTTCATTGAATGTTTCACACAGATGTTTATTTTCAATAATTTTGGTGTAACAGAATGTTATTTGTTATTGGTCTTGGCCTTTGATAGGGACTTGGCTATTAACAGTCCACACCATGGACGTGGTCCACAACATGTGGCACCATGGATTGTTGGTCTTTCATTGTCTTCTATGACCTTTATTTATACAGCCCAATTGAAATTCTGTGAACCCAATCAGATAAATTATTTCATCTGTGATGTGGCTCCACTTCAGAATTTGTCTTTCTCTGATCCTTCCATAAGCAAATTAAACACAATAATCGTCGCTATTCTTGCCATAATTTTTCCAGTTTTAGGCCTGGTTCACACCTATGCATTTTTAGTGCGTTTTCAGTTTTACAGAAACACACTACAGTCCATTTATCATGGTTTCCTATGGATGTAGTTCACATCTGTGCATTTTATGGAAAGTGCTAAGGATTTTTTTCTAGTTTTTGGTTCCATATACTTCAATGGATCAAAAATGTGTACCGTATTTGCCGGTGTATAAGGTGACACGGCATATAAGACGACCCCCTAATCTTACAGTTTTTTACGTTTTTTTTTCCTGTACTTACCGTATAAGACGACCCCCCTTTCCGAGGCTTCCGACGCTTCATATTTCTTCCTTCTTCCTGCTTTTGCTGGAGTCAATCACGGCCCACGCCCCAATGACTCTCAAAGCCAATCCGAGCAGGCTACAGAGTAGCCTGCTCGGATTGACAGAGGTTGTTACTCCAATCCGAGCAGGCTCTGTATTCATTTGAATACATCGCTCACCGGGATTGGCTCAGCGGTATATACTGTATGTAGCCAAAGCTACATACAATATTACCAAACACCTAGCAGGTATCCGAGGGGCTGACCCGGCGTATAAGACAACCCCTGCTTTTTGGCCAGTTTTTTTAAGTGTAAAGGGTCGTCTTATACACCGGAAAATACGGTATTGAAAAAAGCAAAATGCACCTGGAATATGCAAACTGAAACCTGCATAGGTGTGAATCTGGCCTTAATTATCATAGCTTTCTATGTTCACATCATTAACGCCATCTTAAAAATTACAGTCAATGAAGGCAAACAAAAAGCCTTCTCCACCTGTTCCTCTCACCTTTTTGTGACCAGTCTCTTCTTTGGAGCAGCTCTTGTTGTGTACCTCAGACCTACTGGGAGTGAAAATGAAAAATTTCTTGCTCATATATACATGGTTCTCACTCCACTCTTAAATGCCTTTATTTATACTTTGAGGAACAGTGATGGAAAGATGGCAATAACAAATTCAGTCTTGAAGAAAATATATTTATCCTGTAGCCTGTAAGGCGCACTTTTAGTTTGGAGTATGACAAAACATATTTAAATATTTTTATCATCTACTAATATATAACATTTTGTTACTATATAAAAACAATTGTGTGCTGTTTGTGATACTTTTTTATATTTGCACTAACTGCATTTTTAGGACAAGCTTTTGGGGTGTACCCCTTTCTTATAAGGTCCAGTACTAATACACAAAGCTTTAGCAAAGAGTTAAATAAAACAATCTTTGAAAAAAAAACACAAACATACACAGCAATGATAATTACATTTGGATAGTTGGTGAGATAAGAAAAGGAGTAGCCTATGGAATGTAAGGGAGAAAGTGTCACAGAGGTGACAGTGGTCATAAAACTTTTGAATAGTGATTGAGAAAACTGAGGTCCACATTTAGTTAATTTTCTTTTGTGTCAAATATAATAAGTGAAATTAAAATGGAGTAGACTTAAAGTGGTTGTAAGCCCTTTTTTGGGACTTCTACCTATAGGTAAACCTAGAATAAGGCTTACCTATAGGTAGTGGGAATATCTCCTAAACGTGCGCTGTTTAGGAGATATTTTACTTGTAGTCTGCCGATAAAGTGAATGGCACATGCGCGGGGAAGAAACTAAACTCCGTGCCATTTCTTCCCTAGTGTGTGCCGTTACTGTGTGCATGTGCGGGAGTGACATCATGCGGCTCCGGCGAATCACAGAGCCGGAGTCCGAGGCCTGGAAGGAAGAATCCATCGCTGGATTCTTTTGCAGGTAAGTGTCACATAATGGGCTAGTATGTGATGCATACTAGCCCTTTATGCTTTTAATTTGCAGGCTATACAGGGAGCAAAAGAGGAAGTAAAACCCATCAGGGATTACTTTGACGCAGTTGGCCAGCTTAAACATGTATTACAATGCATGTGAACCAAAAATCCCTGTTTTTATGCAACGTTTCCAATTGTGTAAGAATGTATATCAGTGTGCAGTGGATTGATGCACATGATGGGTTATGCATACAGTATGTGTAAAGCTAATTGGATTTGAGCACAGACATATTTCTATTTTTGTTATATCGAGAAGTTAGCTTGATAGAAACCACCAAACTTATGTATCTTGTTCTAAAGAGAATGCATATTATCTAATAAAAAATGATTTTGACCATTTATTAGCATGGGGTTGTGAGACAAAAACTGGGGGACAGCCTGGTTATTTCACTTGTCAAACACACATGGCAAGCTCTCCTCCAATTACGGAGCAACTCTGTGAACTACCATACCACTTTCCGCAGGTAGCCGCACAATGAGCGTTTACTAGACATGTGCATTCATTTACGTCCGAATGCATTTTCGTCTGAATTCCGGGTATTTTCGTTATCATTTTAACAAACGATAACGAATGTGCAGAATCCGAAAACCGAAAGATCTGACATAAACAAATGCTTTATTTTCGTTTTCGTTGCAACAGTTCGATATAGATAGGAGATTCGACATGACACTGACAATAGCGATCTGTGTCCATCGAACCTGTGGTCGAATGTGCCTAACATTATTCTACATAGAGAGAAAAGATTCGACATAGAGAGAAAAGATTCAACATAATAGAGATAATAGCAAAAAAGGTTGAATGTGCCTAACCTAACTCTATTAGTCCAAGATTATTCGACATAGAGATAAAAGATTTGACAAGAAGATTCGACGAAGCAGTTGCCGCGAGCAGACATTTATGGTCAAATGCTCTGCCCATAGGCTATAGAAGAATTCTAATGTTGGTTGACTAGTAATAATATTTAATAAATATAATTATTACTAGTGTCATACAACATTAGAATTCTACTATAGCTTGTAGGTGGAACATTCGACCGGAAATGTACGATTGGGGCGTCGTAAAGTTAAGCTGCTCCGTCAAATCTTCTTAGAACATTTGACACGACACCATAAGCCTTCAATGACATTCGACCTTAATTATTTCGGATTTTCGGACGAATGCATTTTTTTAACGAAACAAAATAAATAAAAATGAATTTCTGGAGTAACTAAATAAATGTATTTTTCGGGGCGAAAATAAAATTCCAAAACGAAATATTTCAGTGTGCACATGTCTAGTGTTTACCTGTGGATGTCCGAGCTGGACACAGCTGACTGCATCAAGGCTCAGAAATCCACAGGTAAACATGCAGTGTGAGGCTATATGCGAATACAGAGGAAAAAAATGGTGCATTTGAACTGTGTTTAGACAGTGGCCACTGTCAGCCTGTCATTAGTTTAAAGAAGCTGACCGTCTGCTGCTATTCGCATTACCTGGTCATTGTTACCTGGTCATTCCAAAATATCTAAGGGGCAGGGCCATGGGATCGCAGGCAGGACCCTATTACATCACTTATCAAACTTAATAATAAAGAAAAGAGACGCAGACCAGTGTTGGATTATATAGGCCGCGGCTGTTTATTTTTGGTTTCAAAAATATTTATTCATCAGACAAGAACTAAATATATAACTTTTAACAGCCTAGCCATACAGCCCAGGCTGCATAAATAAATAACTTCCTTTATAAATTTCCCAAAACACTTCAAATATATAATTGAAAATCTTTAATAACGATTTAAACAAACTAGTCCGCCTTTGCATAATTGCAAAAGTGACACCACCACATAATTACAGCCGCGACAAAAGGGGAGGGGGGGAGGGGAACACCACAGCTTAGTCTTCTGAGGCGAATTGAGCCTGACTGGACGGAACCCCCTTTTTATAGCCCCTATGGGGGCCAGCTAGGCCAGTTTAAACTGGATTTTCCCGGGCTAAACCACGAGCCTCAGGAGAGGTCACCTGTATTCCTCTCCCAAGACACGTGAGCCAGCTAGATTCCCCCAGGGGACCTGAGCCCCTAGGGGAACTTGAAACTGCCTGTCCCTACCGCTCTCCCATGAGGAAAAGGGGAGTTGAAACTGTTCCCCTTTTCCTATCATGGGATCGCAGGCAGGACCCTATTACATCACTTATCAAACTTAATAATAAAGAAAAGAGACGCAGACCAGTGTTGGATTATATAGGCCGCGGCTGTTTATTATTGGTTTCAAAAATATTTATTCATCAGACAAGAACTAAATATATAACTTTTAACAGCCTAGCCATACAGCCCAGGCTGCATAAATAAATAACTTACTTTATAAATTTCCCACCAGACAGGTGGACTCAAGACCGCCTGTCCCTAAACCCCCTAACGCGGCCATCTCAACACATGAACTGAGGTCTGCGTTAAAATATCTAAACCGATTTCTGACAGGTGAATTTCATCCTGTCTATATAAACCACGGATGCCACCCTCCAATTCTATATGCCTAAATGATATAATGCCTAACTGTGTAAGTAATTTGGACACCGCTCTATTAATCCGCTTTCTTATTCTTTCCAATGGGTGCATGGAAGGAAAAGAAAGCCAACGAAACCTTTGCACTATTTCAGAGAAAACAATAACCGTGTTAGGCAAAGCTAGTTGAATCCTCTGTAAATCGTCTCTAATGTTAAAAATAATGTCCAACGTTTTTTGTTTTCCAATGTCATTTCCCCCAAGATGTACAATCAGTACATCTGGTGGGGGAAATTTGAGAAAAAGACCCGTAAATTCCCCCAGCAGATCAGCCCATAACATTCCCCTCTTTCCTGACCAAAAAACTTTGAATTGTCCGGAATCCAAGCCTAAATTATCAGAATAAACTCTTTCTTTAGCCCTCAGGTGTGCCCAAAAGACGTAGGAGTGTCCAATTATCCAAATTACTTTTCGGCATAAACCTGGAATGAATCAAAGAGAAAGATTAGGACGAATATATAATAAATAACTATTCGATTTCCATCTTCCCACCCTCTTAACTATACTATCATCCAAACCTAATCTAGAAGCCTCGGTGGCTGCTCCAATTCTAAAAGAATGTGACGTCAAATTAACCTTATCCAATTTTAAAAACTTTAAACATTTTTTAAAAACGCACACGAACTGATACCTAGTGAGAGGGGAGCCAGACTCGTGTAAAAACAAACCCTGACCACCCGACGGCCGGACACTGAGATATTTATTTAATAAACCCAAAGGACAGATTGAAGAGTTGCGGCCTGCGTGCAACGTGATCCAACTGCCTTTACCTAACTGATCAGTTTTAGATTTTCTTAAAAATATCCTCAAGGATGTGTCTGAGACAAAAATATCCGAGGCCCGAATAGTTGGTAACTCAGAAGCTCTGAGTGCTGCGAAAAAGGTAATAGAAAAAACTGCTCTAAATAACGTAGCCTCAAAGGAAGAAAAACAGACTTGTTCCGATGCTAAACAGAGTTTTTCTAAAACTTCCGGAGTAATAGGAAAACGGGAATCCGGTTTAAAATTGTCCTTCTTATAGCCTTTTAAGGCTTGCCTAACAGAAAAATAAGCTAAACAAGAAGGCAAGTTATTAAGTTTGAGAAAAAAGGACAAACCGGCCAAGGTTTTATTAACATATGACCAAGAATATTGCTTATGAAACAAAAAATTCAAAAATAACAATACTAAACCTTCCGAAAAAGCACTCATAGGAGCATTGATCGAATTTAAAAAGGCAACCCAAAGCAACCAGGCCAATTGATATCCAGCCCAGGTCGAAGGGGCCAAAGAATTCCGAATCGAATCAGCAATAGGTTTCAAAAAAGGTCCCACAATTCGTGTGGACAAGGTATCCCTACTTGGTCCGCGGACGGGAACAGTTGAAAGAAACGATCCATCTGCAGGCGAGACAATGCGTCCGCCACATCATTGTCTTTTCCCGCCACATGAATCGCTTTTAACCAGATATTCCAATGCAAACATTGAAAAATCATGTGGCGCAACAAGACAATGACTGGCATAGACTTAGACGTTAAACAATTAATTGCATACATGACTCCCTTATTATCAGTCCGGACTAAAATTCTTTTGTTCTGAAAATAAGGGGCCCAAAGTTCCAAAGCAACTATAATAGGGAATAATTCTAGCAAAACTATATTCTTTGTATAACCTAATCTTATCCATCTCGGGTTCCACACGTCCGCACACCAATGTGATTGCCAAATTGCAGCAAAACCACATGATCCCGCCGAGTCAGTAGAAAGAAAAAACTCTTTATCCAGAATGAATTCATCCTGCCATAAGGCTCGACCATTGAAATGTTGTAAAAACTGTAACCATACCAAAAGATCCTCTCGCATATCATGAGTAATCCTGATATGAGAGAAAGGAGATTTAAAACCCGAGATGGAATGATAAAGTCTTCTGGAAAAAATCTTGCCAATGGGCATGATCCTTGAAGCAAAGGCCAACAGACCTAATAAGGATTGCATGTCCTTCAAACAAACCTTCTTTTTGCGAATAATAAACAGTAACTGTACTCTAAGTTTCGTTACCTTTTCTTCCGGGAGACGAAATTCCATTAACTCTGTATCGATAGTAATACCCAGAAAATCCAAACAAGTTGAAGGCCCGGCCGTTTTGTCAACAGCCAGAGGAACATTGAAGTGATGACAAATATTAAAAAATGAGTCTAATAAATTTGAACAGTCAGGGGAGGAAGGGGGGCCTAAAAACAAAAAATCATCTAGGTAATGAATGATCAACTCAGAACCGGATAAAGAGACTACCACCCATTCCAAAAATGAAGAAAAGGTTTCAAAATAAAAGCAGGACAGGGAACAACCCATTGGTAAACATTTGTCAAAATAGAATTTATTTTGAAAGAAAAACCTAGTGAATTAAAACAAGAGGGATGTATAGGAAGAAGACGGAAAGCTGATTGAATATCAGCTTTTGCCAAAAATGCGCCCTTTCCCAGATACCTAAGCTTCTTTAGCGCATCTTCAAAAGAAGCATAAGTAACCGAAGAAAGGCTGTCCTCAATTTGGTCATTCAATGATTGACCCTTTGGGAAGGATAGGTGATGAATAAGCCTGAAAGAATTTCTTTCTTTTTTGGGGACAATACCCAAAGGGGAAATTCTAAAATTAGAAAATGGAGGAGAGAAAAATGGGCCTGCTATTCTTCCTGCCGAAAGTTCCTTAAAAATCTTTTCTTCTACTATTTCTGGAAATTGGTCTATAGATTTCAAATTGTTTACCATGGTACAACCTGTACCTAAATATTTAGGAAGCAAAAACCCTTCATCAAAACCTTCAATGAGGAGCTGGGCCTTCAACTTGTCTGGGTAAGCCCTGAGCCACGGTAGCATGTTTACCAGCTTCACTGGCGTTGAAGCCTTTTTGAAAAGATCCTGCTTGTTGATTAACCGAGGACATTTTCTTAAAACATTTAGATACCGAATGTGCTCCGGAACAAAATGCGCATTCGTGTCTATATTTGCAGGAGTTTGGCCATCTGCACTGAGAATCGTTGAAGTTGAAACAAATACCTTTCTTGTATCCGGTATTGTTGGCTGCGTTTTGAGAAGTCTGAGGCTGCCTGGAATATGCCCTTTGGGGAAGAAAAAGATTGAGCCAGAGGCTCACGTCTTTTACTCCCCACTTCAAAGTCGGGTAAACAGACAATTTTTGACGAAAGGCCTCATCATACGTATACCAAGCCGTACCTCCGAAATTCTTAAACGCTTCCAATATAATGTCTAAATGCTGAAAAAGTCCAGAACTTTTCTCAGGAAATTTTTCACATAAGATGCCAGAAAATATACAATAAGCCTGCAACCAGTTGTTGAAAGACCTGGACACAGGCCTACGTCTATCTTCGTCGTCTTTTTTGTCAGTTCTACTAATAAATTCTTTTGCAGAAGGAAGCAAAGATAAAAGATCCAAAAATTCACCCTTCCAAATTTTTTCTTTTATTGTCATAGATAGATGGAAACCTAACGGAGAGCTTTCACAAGGAATAGACTCTTTTAAACATGTTTCGGGTAAATTTTGAGATCTTGCCGACTGATATGCAAAAGAATTATCTAATGTATCATTATTCAAACTTGATATGTGATCAGTAGTAAAACCACTAGATGGCGCCCATATCCCCAACGCTGCATTATTAGCTGTAGGTTGAGCAGAGGCACCTAGTGTATGTACTTCCTGAATTAATTTTTGCAAAAGCTCAGAAATATTATTAGTAATATTAATAGGTAACTCACCAACCCCACTAGAGTTAGTTGGCGGAATATTTAATGTCGACCTTATGGAATCTTCCTCATTCCCCATGCCAGTTGAAGCCATGGGAGCTGGGCCAATAGCCATGCCTGTGACAGACCCTGACTGAAATGCTGTGGGATGTTGTCGTGGAGATGCTGTGTTGTGATGTGGTCGGATCGACCTTCCGTCGAAAAATTCGTTCCTGGCTACGCTATTCGACACTTCGCCTGTAGGTGCGCCCACCGCGGACGAAACTGATCCTCTTCTCCCTACGCTGCTGCACCCGCCTCTCACCGCTCCCCTAGACATTCGACCTGTAGCTCCGCCCCGGCTCTGGGAAGCCCTGCCTTGCCGTCTAGCTGACTCCGCTCGAGGTGGTGAAGGGGAAAACCTGCGGCGCGGGGTACGCCTTCTCCTGGCTGAGTTACTTACATCAGCGGCGGCGCCTCCTCTTCTTCGCCTTTGACACGGGAATTCTTCTTGCGGCTCTGTGTGTTCTTCCTCCAAACGGGGCACGGGCGAATGGCGGGACGGTACTTCAGCCGACATTTCGATGTCGGTCACTGGACCCCAGGCTTCAGCGGCGGCAGTTGCGGCTCCCACCGGAGCCTCTTGACGCGAAGTCCTCGGTAAGTCAAGGCACTGCCGAATCCAATCTTCACCGCCATCTTCTCCTGCCCGTTCGATAAGCCGTCTCAGCAGACTCATCTTCTGGCCTCAGAAGACACTGTTTGCTCAATGGGAGTGAACCCTAGAACACCACAGCTTAGTCTTCTGAGGCGAATTGAGCCTGACTGGACGGAACCCCCTTTTTATAGCCCCTATGGGGGCCAGCTAGGCCAGTTTAAACTGGATTTTCCCGGGCTAAACCACGAGCCTCAGGAGAGGTCACCTGTATTCCTCTCCCAAGACACGTGAGCCAGCTAGATTCCCCCAGGGGACCTGAGCCCCTAGGGGAACTTGAAACTGCCTGTCCCTACCGCTCTCCCATGAGGAAAAGGGGAGTTGAAACTGTTCCCCTTTTCCTATCATTCTGCAACATCACCTGGTGGCACTGCCCCCTGCAACGTCATCGACCCAGCATGCACCGGACTGAAACACAGCAAGTGCAGAGCTTTTAGCTTTCGTCGTGATTGACGATGGATCTGCATAGGGGGACATTGTTTTTTTATTTTTAATAAAGGAATGGTCAAAAACTGTGTCCGTGTTTTTAATTCTTTTTGACACTTTTTTTGGTAAATGAGTAGGGGTGCAATGTATACTCATTCACATAGGGGGGCAGGATCTGGGGCTTCCAGATTCAGATAAGCCCCCTGTCCGTAGACCTCCACAACCACTGGGCAGGGTTGTAGGGAAGAGGTCCTTGTCCCCATCAACATGGGAACAAGGTGAAGAATTGGATTTTGTGCCCGGATCAACCTTGTATTATAGCTTTAATTAAATAAAAACAGTACCTCCCCCAATCTTATGGCATAACAGAAAAACAGGGAGAAAAGAAAGATTCCCCCAAGAAGAACAGCGAGAGAACTGTTGCTTGATTACATGATAAATATTTAATAGGTATCAAAAAGAACCAATCAATAACTTTACATATCGAGTAGAAACCACATATGCAAACCACAGACAATTAAAAAACAGACAACGTTGTCTAGTTAAAAAGGGGAAATGCAGCTGCACATATACTTACACACCTCTCACCAACACATATCCACAGATAGTGTGGTCGAGTGCCGCGTACACACGTGCGGACTTTTTTGCCGGCGGACCTAGTCCAGCGGACAATCCCGCGGGACTTTCCAGCTAGGTCCGCTGGACTTTCCGAGGGTGTGGACTTGCCCACACACGCACGGACTTCTCCAGCGGATAATCCGCCGGCCAAAAGTCCGCGGGACTTTTGAAAATGAACGGACTTGCCCACACACGGAGCAGTCCGTTCATTTCGAACGTAACTTCAGGTTACGTAGCTAGCGTAGGCAGTAAATGCCGCCGCGCTAGCTCCGCAAGCTGGCATGGATTTAAAGGGAATCCCCACGCCGAAAAAACGGCGTGGGGGTTCCCCCCAAATCCAAGTCAGACCCTCATCCGAGCACGCAGCCTGGCAGGCCAGGAAAGGGGTGGGGACGAACGAGCGCCCCCCCCCCCTGAGCCGTACCAGGCCGCGTGCCCTCAACATGGGGGGTGCCCTGGGGAAAGGGGGGCCGTGCGGCCCCCCCACCCCAAAGCACCTTGTCCCCATGTTGATGAGGACAAGGGCCTCTTCCCGACAACCCTGGCCGTTGGTTGTCGGGGTCTGCGGGCGGGGGCTTATCGGAATCTGGGAGCCCCCTTTAATAAGGGGGCCCCCAGATCCCGGCCCCCCACCCTATGTGAATGAGTATGGGGTACGATGTACCCCTACCCATTCACCTAAGGTGTAAAATGTAAAGTACAAAAACACACACACTTTTGAAAAAATATTTTATTGCACTGCTCCGGGGGTCTTCTTCCGTCTTGGGGGTCTTCTCGCCGGACTCCTCCGCTCTCTTCTGCTCTTTTACCTAGCTCTTTCACGAGCGGGGGAGTCCGGCTACCTTCTTCGTCGTCGCCGCCGTCGTCTGGGGGTCTCGATCCGCCTTCGGGGGTCTTCCGGGGGTCTCTTCTGTTCTTGCGGCGGTCGTCGTCTTCCGCGCCGCCGGCGCCTTCTCCTTCTTCTTGTCCTTCTTCTTGTTCTTCTTCTTCCGATGTTGACCCGTCGCTGTCTCTGCCCGGAATGCCTGTGCCGCTCTGCGCTGAGACTTATATAGGGACATGGGGGACAGGGTCACATGTTCATGTCACATGGTGACCCCGCCCCCTTGCGATGTCACAGTCCCAGCATCCTCCGGGACTGTGACAACACAAGGGGGCGGGGTCACCATGTGACATGTGACCCTGTCCCCCATGTCCCTATATAAGTCTCAGCGCAGAGCGGCACAGGCATTCCGGGCAGAGACAGCGTCGGGTCAACATCGGAAGAAGAAGAACAAGAAGAAGGACAAGAAGAAGGACAAGGCGCCGGCGGCGCGGAAGACGACGACTGCCGCAAGAACAGAAGAGACCCCCGGAAGACCCCCGAAGGCGGATCGAGACCCCCAGACGACGGCGACGACGACGAAGAAGGTAGCCGGACTTCCCCCGCTCGGTAAAAGAGCTTGGTAAATGGCGGGGGAGTCTGGCGAGAAGACCCCCAAGACGGAAGAAGACCCCCGAAGGCGGATCGAGACCCCCAGATGGCGGCGACGACGAAGAAGGTAGCCGGACTTCCCCCGCTCGGTAAAAGAGCTTGGTAAATGGCGGGGGAGTCCGGCGAGAAGACCCCCAAGACGGAAGAAGACCCCCGGAGCAGTGCAATAAACTATTTTTTCAAAAGTGTGTGTGTTCTTTTTTACTTTACATTTTACACCTTAGGTGAATGGGTAGGGGTACATCGTACCCCATACTCATTCACATAGGGTGGGGGGCCGGTATCTGGGGGGCCCCTTATTAAAGGGGGCTCCCAGATTCCGATAAGCCCCCGCCCGCAGACCCCGACAACCAACGGCCAGGGTTGTCGGGAAGAGGCCCTTGTCCTCATCAACATGGGGACAAGGTGCTTGGGGGTGGGGGGGCCGCACGGCCCCCCTTTCCCCAGGGCACCCCCCATGTTGAGGGCACGCGGCCTGGTACGGCTCAGGAGGGGGGGGGGCGCTCGTTCGTCCCCACCCCTTTCCTGGCCTGCCAGGCTGCGTGCTCGGATGAGGGTCTGACATGGATTTGGGGGGAACCCCCACGCCGTTTTTTCGGCGTGGGGATTCCCTTTAAATCCATGCCAGGTCACGGAGCTAGCGCGGCGGCAGTAACTGCCTACGCTAGCTACGTAACCTGAAGTCACGTGCTAAATGAACGGACTTGCCGATGAGCGGCAAGTCCGTTCATTTCAAAAGTCCCGCGGACTTGCCCACTAACGGCGGGATTGTCCGCTGGACTGCCAAGTCCAGCGGATAATTTTAAAACAAAACTTAAAACTTTGGTCCGCCGGACTTTGGCGCCAAAAAGTCCGCCGGCGCCCACACACGAGGGGATTATCCGCTGGACTTCAGTCCAGAGGATAATCCCGCGGGATTGTCCCTTCGTGTGTACGCGGCAAAGGGTTAACTGAGTTCCCTATGAGTGTTTTCCTACTGTGTGGGGGACAGACGCACTTGAGGAAGAGACACATCTGTGTTCCTGATTAGCAGGAATCACAGATGTCTCTCTTCCTGTCTGACAGAACGACGGTCTGCCTTGTTTACATAGACAGACTGCCGTTCTGTCATTGGCTCCCGCTGTGTACAATCCACGAGAATTTTGTGATTTTGCACTTAATGGCCGCCCTGCCGCAGTAAATGTACGTGGGACAGTCTTTCAAGTAATTAACAACCAGCTAATGTGAAAGACGCCAGTGGCCGGCAGCTCTAAAATTGCAGCTGAACCGCTGAACAGCTGCCTAGGAAATTCGCAGTGAAAACGAAAGAGATTACTTTTTTTTGACCAGCCAGCTGATTCATTAACAAAAGCTTTTCAAGTTGATTGATAGATCAACTGGGAATGGTCATACATGGATCAAAATTTGGCTGGTTTAGCAGGGACCAGACACGTTTTGATCCATATATTGCCTGTTTAAAGGGCATCATCGTGTTTGTGGGAAAACATGTTGCAAATAAAAAAATATATAGCATATTCAATTGCAACACAAGCCATATTGTTTATTGTTATTCAATATTGTAATACCTTTTGATTCTGCAGTGCTGTAATTTTCAAAAAAATTCAATACAATGTGGCAAGCTGGAGGAATTCTGTACACAGATGGTGTCATTTCCTGCTTATGTGATTTGCTCCCTGATTTTCTCAGCAGTCTGCACTAAGATACCAGTCAGATTTTAGGCATCCTCTACAACAAAAATGTCAGTTTTGGTGAGATGCTCCCAAACGGTTAATCACTTGTAAAGAAATGCAGACCCTGACATTCTCCTCATTAGAGAATCAAAAATTATGATCAAAAATGAAAAAGTCATTCCAATTCAGAATAAAGTGTGCACAAGTGTGTTAAATCTTTGCAATGTACATTAATCATCCAGAAGGATTGTTTTTTCTTAACAAAAGTAGAGTTACCCTTTAGGCCTGTTATTATATGGAAAACCTAAATTTAGCATATACCATAAGCACTTAAAATGGTCATCATTAGTAAAACATATAACAATTTACTTTCTTTATGAACTTCCTTTTGTTTGTTTCCGTAAACAACTTTACACCTCAAAAAAATAAAAATACTTAATACCTGGGAGCAAATGCTTCTCCAAAACACTGCTATGGCCTCAGCAACACTTCACAAAACAAAATGCAAATATATATATATATATACATATATATATAATTGACAGCACCTGTACTGTATGTCTATACAAACAGTAATCACTGTTCACATTTAAAACACCTGTGTCAACACACCACCAGTGCTTGTGATATCATAGCTACGTTTGTGTGCTTCTACTTAACCCAGCTAATATATTCTCTGATTTACTTGTGTATGACCAAGCTGGTTCTGACCCTGCTATTGCTTGCTACTGAATTGGTACCATTTGAACTCTGATCTACTTGTGTATGACCAGGCTTGTTCTGACCATGCTCTTCTTCACTGCTGATTTGGTACTGTTTGAACTCTGATCTATATGTGTGACCTGGCTTGACTTGACTACGCTTTTGCCTGACCCTTCAGTGTTACCAGTCTCACCACTACTGTCATGAATGGCACCTGCTACACCAGTCTCTTGCTAAAAATACATAAATTGGTGCAGAGCTAAAATATTTATACCATAAACCTAATGTGCTTGCTATGTTACTCACTTACCAGCTATTAAATTTTCCAACTTAAATTCACCTATAAAAATTGTTATAGATTAATTTGTTGGAAAAGTTAATAGCTGCACTAATTTTTGTATCTTAGGGCAAGACTTAGGGTGGTGAAGGCCCCTGGGATTGAGTCACTTTTAGGCCCTACCTTTTATACATTACCGTATTTATCTGCGTATAACACGTGTCGGCGTGTAACACGCACCCCAAGTTTAAGAGGGAATTTTAAGGAAAAAAACTTTTAGGAGGGAAGTTTAAGGAAAAAACTTACATTTAAATGCCCATCAATGCAGCCTTATCAGTGTCCATCTGCAGCCTTGCCCATCCATCTGCAGCCTTGCCCAGTGTCATTTGCAGCCTTGTCAGTGTAGCTTTGTCATTTGCAGCCTTGTCAGTGTCATTTGCAGCCTTGTCATTTGCAGCCTTGCCCCAGTGTCATTTGCAGCCTTGTCATTGCAGTCTTGAAGTTTAAAAATGGCGCTGCCGAGATACAGAGTCCTGTGTATCTCGGCGGCTCTCGGGTCCTCTCGGCGGCTCTCGGGTCCTCTCGCAGTCCCGAGCAGAGCCGAGAGTAGCTGAGTGTACTCGGCTCGGCTGACAGTCACGCCCAGTCAACTCGTGCAGTGCAGGTACAGTCCCACTGCTGTAAAAAAAAAAACATTTGGCCCGATGTTCAGCTTGAATTCTAAATGTGCATTCGATAGAAACTCCCTGGATCTTTCTTGGGATGTATATTAAATGTGTACCAGATCAGACCACTTGCCTTTCAATGTTGGAGGGGTTCTTCCTGGCAAGTTGTGATGGGGAAGCTTTCCCACTTGCAAAACATCCTTGCCCAATGTTGAGGAACAAGGGCTTATGATTCCCCAAGAAGGGGGTGCAAGTAACATGGGGGGACTTAATGTAGAATCTGGAATCCTTCTTTATAAAAATGGCTTACCCAGAAATCCACATCCTTCTAGGGGAATGAGCACAATAATATATTAGTAACCTAGTCTTACCAAGAGTTTTATGTAAATAAACACACAGCCGCCTTAAAAAGCCATTTGATTGAAATAAAAACACAAATCAAAATATTTAATCTAGCATCAGTCATGATGTTCAGGGATATAATCAACATCAATCATGGCATTAGGTGATGTGAATCCATATCAGTCATGATGATATGTTGCCCAACAATCTTTATATGTTGCAGTTCCATCAACAATTACAAATCCCTGGTACGGTGACAAAGTAAACACAGCATCAGATGTCCTGGGTGATGTCTTTGACCAAATATGCTGCATCTCTTTCTCAAGTAACCCCAATGTTTAGAGGCATGTTACCTGGCCTGGTACAGACCGGGAGGGCTGCACGCTTGTTGCTTTCCCTTTCCTGGCTGCCCAGGCTACATGTATCTAAAAGGGTTTGTTGAGAATTTTTAGGGGGAACCCATGCATTTTTTTCCTTTTTTTTAATCGTATGGTGAAAATTGTACAGTTTTGTAGGCTTTGAAGCATCACCACAGCATGTTATTTAAAGGTTTTGTGTGAATTCAGTGTTATCTTCTAGGCCAAATTAAAAGATCTCTCCACGCTGTACAGCATTTTTTACATTTCTTTTTTGCATTGGTGTATGTCCCCTATGGCAGTTCCCAAATCCTCATGCCCTTTTTCAACAAAAACATGCTTATAACCTTGAAAAAAGCCAGAAAAATAAAAGAAGACTTGCCTCTCATAGACCTTGATAGGGTTTTGCGCTATGTTGGGGGTTCACTAACTTCCCACAAGCCGAACTCAAATAGATTAATTTATCCCTAATAACCAATAAACACTGTTAACTTACTTAAAAAATATATGCAAATCAGCATTTTAAACTCCCTTTTTTTTTACGTATGATCCTGTTGCATCATAGGAGCTATTTTTGCTGTTTCAGACCATTTCAGCAACAGCATTTAGAGAAATGATGGCCAGGTAGGGTATAATCTGTATTTGTACATTGAACATGTTTGGCCATAAAGACACCATAAATAATATTTTCGTTTTGGAAGAAAGAGTTGTAACTTTCCTTAGATTATAATGCTGTTATGTTTTATAGCCTTGTCCTACTGTATAAAAAATACTTTTTCAAAACTGTACAGCATAAGTCCGTATATAAATATTCAGCCAGATAAGCTCATATCTACAGTCATTTTTCTTTCCTAAAATGCTTTCATTCCTGTGCTTTTGGGTGCACTGCAGTGTGCCAAGAAAAAAATAAAAAAATAAAAACCTTCTTGCTGCTTCTTTGTATTGGTTTCCATTCAAACATGCTTTCTCTAGCGATATACATGGGAGCACCTGCAAGATGCATGTAAAGCACACCATAAAAAAAAAAAAACTTCAGTGAAAATAAACACATTTCTCTCATAGAGGTGTGAATGTAACCAAAAAAAACATATAATGTTAATACAAGACTTTGGCTCATCTGCAGCCTTGCCCATCCATCTGCAGCCTTGTCCAGTGTCATTTGCAGCCTTGTCAGTGTAGCTTTGTCATTTGCAGCCTTGTCAGTGTCATTTGCAGCCTTGTCATTTGCAACCTTGCCCCAGTGTCATTTGCAGCTTTGTCATTGCAGCCTTGAAGTTTAAAAATTGCGCCGCTGAGATCCTGTCCTCTCGACAGCTCTTGGCAGCTCTCGGTGGCTCTCGGGTCCTCTCGGCGGCTCTCGGGTCCTCTTGGCAGCTCTCGGGTCCTCTCACAGCCACGCCCAGTCCCTGTGTTATTTCCATCATAGGGCGGGACTGGGCGCGACTGTGAGTGAAGCCGAGCCTAGTACACTCGGCTAGGTATCTCGGCAGGGCCCCCTATTGGGCAGGGCCCATGGGCTTCAGCCCAGCCAAGCCCAATGGTAAGTCCGGCCCTGCTTTTGCACTATTTTTTCCTTAAGGGGAAATATCGAAGGTGTACAGCAGCTTGAGCTATAATTTTAATAAACACTTTATCCAAGGTACAGAAGATAATTTTATTTATTTAACCAGTCTCTGGCTGTTGTACCTACATTTTCAGCGGTGCACCACAAGTACCAGCCAAACTGCTCTGTTTACAGTCCTTCACAAGGTATGTGATCTTGTTACCGTACTTTCTGCACATCTGAACTGTTTTACCTGTTATCTAACTCCTGGCAGGCAGTTATATAAATTCAATCTGTTGACTCTGGAAAGGGTACAAAAATGTTGGCAAATGTTTCTGAGGTGCTTTTGCAGAAACAGCCTGGTCATCGACAAATGCAAAGGCTGTGTGCCCTGGTCATAGTGGAGTTCAGATCCATCCGCATATCTGCAAATGTAGCGAGGAGACGCTCTAGATGCACTTATGTTTCTCCCCCTCTTCTGGGTTAGTGGTGGGCTCAGACATAAGCGTGACTAAATTCAAAACATTTCTCCCCAGAAATACCAAGTTGGAGGATGCCATAAGCTGAACTCTGTTTTGGTCGTTAACACTAGAACTTTGTTTACATTCAGCTGCAGGGCCAGGAATGTCATTCATGGTGAGAGTACATAGGAAATGCATTGTGTTCACAGTCAGTATGTTTTCAGCATGTTGATGGGTGTCATTCATTGTGATGATGCGATGGACAATGGATTTACACCGTGGGACATGTTTTGTTTGTCTTTTTTGTCAATAAAGGGGTTTATCAGATGTGTGGTGTGTTTATTTACTATTGGGTTACTATGTACCACTCACTCATTATTGTGGTGAGAAGGGGGGGGGGGGTTGCGGAAATCTGGGGGCCCCCTTTTTTAAAGAGCGGGTCTATGGGCATGATGATGTCAGGAACAGTCCACCGCACAAGACTGCTAGACTGTGGGGGGCAGGAGGGGGGCAGGAGCAGTGGGGGAGTATTGGAGAATTAGGTAAGTATGTCTCCAATCTCCTCTCTCCTAGGAAAAAATGAGCAGTTAACTTGTGCAGTGCAGGTACAGTCCCACTGCTGGAAAAAAAAAACATTTGGCCCGAAGTTCAGCTTGAATTCTTAATGTGCATTCGATAGAGACTCCCTGGATCTTTTTTGGGATGTATATTAAAAGTGTACTAGATCAGGCCACATGCCTTTCAATGTTGGAGGGGTTCTTCCTTGCAAGTTATGATGGGGAAGCTTTCCCACTTGCAAAACATCCTTGCCCAATGTTGAGGAACAAGGGCTTATGATTCCCCAAGAAGGGGGTGCAAGTAACATGGGGGGACTTAATGTAGAATCTGGAATCCTTTATAAAAATGGCTTACCCAGAAATCCACATCCTTCTAGGGGAATGAGCACAATAATATATTAGTAACCTAGTCTTACCAAGAGTTTTATGTAAATAAACACACAGCCGCCTAATAAACACATTTCTCTCATAGAGGTGTGAATGTAGCCAAAAAAAACATATAATGTTAATACAAGACTTTGGCTTGACTTCACACAGCCTCCCCGAAGCCCCCCGAAGTCCCCAATGGTATCTGTTTGGTTTCAATTATTATTATTATTATTATTTTTAAACTAATTTTTTGCATTTTCTCCTTTGCTAATGATGCTGAAGTGATAATGGTGCCTGCCATTGCACCCATTCATTGATAACATGTTCTCAGTATTTACTTGGTTGAATGAGACTGGATATCATCCGACTCAGAAGACTGAGAACACTGAGAACATCTTTTGGCATAATAGAAATGCTGGGGGAGATAAATCTGTAGCATAGGTGAGTATTGCAGACTAGGATGCTTTTTCAACCTTGGATATGGACTTTAACCACCTGATTACTTTGCACTTAAACCCCCCCCTCCTGTCCAGACCAATTTTCAGCTTTCAGCACTGACGCACTTTGAATGACTATTGCGCGGTCATACAACACTGTACCCAAATGAAATTTTTATCATTTTTTCCCACAAATAGAGCTTTCTTTTGGTGTTATTTAATCACAGCTGGGTTTTTTTGTTTTTGCTAAACAAACAAAAAAAGATGGAAAATTTAAAAATAAAAATAAAATCATGTTTAATACTTTGTTATAAAATTTTGCAAACAGGTAATTTTTCTGCTTCATTGATATGCGCTGATGAGATGGCACAGGTGGGCACTGATATGCTGCACTGGTGGGCACTGATAGGCTGCACTGGTGGGCACTGATAGGCTGCATTGGTGGGCACTGATAAGGTGGCACTGGTGGGGACATATAAGTCGGTACTGATGGGCACAGAAAAGTTGGCACTGATGGGTGGCATGGATGGGTGGCATGGATGGGTGGCATGGATGGGCACTGATAGGTGGCACTGATTGGCACTGGTAGGGGACACTGATGGGCACTGGTAGATGACACTGATGAGCACTGGTAGGTGACACTGATGAGCAGCACTGTAAAGGCACATTGTGGGCACTGGCACTGTGGGCACTGACAGATGGCACTGACAGGTGGAGCTAGTGGACACTGGAAGGGGGCACTTTTATAGGGCACAGGTGGGCACCATGGACCCTGGGCACATTGCAGTGAGAGGGACTGATGCCGGTGATCGACTTCTTTTTTCTCCTCACGCTGACAGCGTGGAAAAAAAAAAGCAGATTACCAGCTCTGTTATTATCGCATGATCATCTGTCATTGGCTGACAGCTGATCACGTGGTAAGGGGACGGGATCGACCCCTTACTCGGATCTGTGATCCAGCGAGTCTCACAGACTTGCTGATCACAGAGCGCGCCGCTCGTGGCCGGGCCGACGTCAATACACGTCGTCCCGGCATCTTAGATCCGCGCTGTAGCCGTCATTCGGCTATAGCGTGGATCTCAGGTAGTTAAAGAGGGATTGCACCGAAAAAAAAATAATTAAAAGCCAGCAGCTACAAATACTGCAGCTGCTCACTTTTAATAAATGGACACTTACCTCTTCCAGGGTCCAGCGATGTCGGCAGCCGAAGCCGAGAAATCGCTCTGTTCTCGGTTGTTGCCGCCGCCATTCTCGTTTACGGAATCAGGAAGTGAAGCGTTGCGGCTTCACTTCCAGGTTCCCTACTGCGCATGCGCGAGTCGCGCAGTGCAATGTGAATCGTCCGTGCTGTCTCTGGGACCCGTGTGTGTCCCAGCAGACATCGTGGCAGGACAGGAAGAGGCATAGACTCCCGTGGGAGTTTATGCCCGGAAGTGGGTGCAAATACCTGTCTTAGACAGGTATCTGCACCCCCCTCCCCCTTGAAAGGTGCCAACTGTGGCACCGGAGGGGGGGAGGGTTTCGATGAGCGGAAGTTCCACTTTAGGGTGGAACTCCGCTTTAATATAATTTTATAAATGTATCTTCTGGGTAATTTGTTTTCAATAATTTGCCTGCGTACAT